>SKCR01014215.1:0-56747 GCA_019454045.1 Zanthoxylum bungeanum | reverse complement strand
ATTTAAATCTATGCCTATGTGATTTTAATTTAATTATGCTTAAGTCATATTAGATATGCGTTGTATGTTTTAAATTAAAATTTTTAGTTTGATCCAAGTATGTTAATGACTTGATTGTCATAAATCTCCCATAATTAGGTGATGACTTTTTAGTGATAGTATTAATAATATTGGAGCATTATTGGATGGTCCATCTTGTCAATATAGAGATGAATGAGTTATTATTACTTATACTTAATGCCGTCATTATTGTGAGGGTATAAGTGGTCGGAACATAGGTCGCACCAGTAAAATATTAGATGTAGCATGCCTCTGTAATTTTAATTTAATTATGCATAAGTCATATAAGATAAACATTACATGTTTTAAATTAAAATTTTTAATTTGACCCAAGCATATTAATGACTTGATTGTCATAAATCTCACATGATTAGGTAATTACTTTTAAGTGATAGTGTTAATATTGTTGGAGCATTATTGGAGGGTCTGTATTGTCACTACAAAGATAAATGAGTTATTATTACTTATGCCCAATATTGTCATTATTGTGCGGGAATAAGTGGTCAGAACATAGGTCGCTCCGGTAAAACATTAGATGTAGCATGGTGTTGGAGTTGGTGCTTGGAGCGTCAATCCGATAATATATTGTACGTTATATTTTATTATTTATTAATAAAATAACTACATTTCATTTCAACCTTGTTAGTGGTAATTATTATGTCATAATTAATATAAGTTTGATATATAAATATGCTGAGAATGCCATCGAGCTTAGAATAGTCATGTAGTAATACTAGACACCAGATGGTTCCATATTGAGATAGTATTACTATTATAAACCATTCTTAAAGTCAATATTCATAGTCGTTGGTTTCAGAATATGGTCCAATTCTTATAACTTAGAAGACTAGCACATGTAGTTAATTAGAATTGGAGTTCCAATGGTATAACCAAATAGACCATGAGTAAGGGAAGCTCGTATAATCATGCGTGTATTTGTTAGAGGGAATATTGAATGACTCACATGTGATTTCTAATAGCTGAAAGTACACACCACCATCAATAAGAATCTCCTCGTGTTGAGTAGCATATGTGATCCTTTGACTTATAGGATATCATTGATTTTGTGTGTGATCCTCCATAATTTGATGTCATATATGTCAGAGACCTTTCACGGTATGACTGCTAGATGTTCGTTGGGTGTGGACATATGCACTCGTTAATCAAGTGTGTATCAATATAAGATTCGTCAGCTTGTATGTATACCATAATGGGTTAAAGTATCCATGTTATTGAGTCACGATTCTTAAGACTTGGCCAAAGCCGATTACCTAGGGTTGATAGCATATATATCAGAAATGATGTTCTGATTAGTTATAAAGAATCATGGACATGTCGACAATATAAGATGTGCCTCTTAGCAACTTGACGGTGTAATCAATGTTTCCTAAGCATAACTCGGATAGCCTACGACGGAGGGATTGTTAAACATATATAATAACATTGACTTGTATAGTTCAGAAAGGTTGTTCGTGTTATTCGCAAACTCGGAGATGGCCGAATTGTGTATATATGAACTAGGCTTATATGACGAACGTGTCTGAACTTAGAGAGTCCAACAATATGAAATATACTCGTTAAACTCTCCAATAATGTTTGATAATAAATAATTTTTGATATTATCATTATAAAAAAAAATTAATTAAATATTATTGGATAACATTAATTATTTATTTGACCTATTGAGATTAATTGAATTAATCTTAAATCACATAAGAGCTTTGTTGTAATTTCATAAATATCTCTACCATTGGAAGATATTTTGGTAATTATAAAAATATGTAATAATATGTATATTTGCCTTGATTTAATTGGATTAAATCAAAGTGGTAGACAATAAACTAATGAAGTAGTTAAACTTTGTCTAGATTTAATTGGATTAAATCAAAGTGGTAAACAAAGTTTATTAGTTACACGTAATATACATATTTGGACAAATTGGATTAAGCCCACTTAAAAGTTTATTATAACTTTTATTAATTAAAAAATACATAAGTTTGACTATAAAAGGTAAGCTTGAGCAAGTTTTTTGATGAAGCAAACATAAGGAAAAACATAAGAAAACTTAACCTAAAGAGAGTGTTTGTGAGAGAATCTTTGAAATTCCTCTATATTTAAACAAGGAAAAGAAGATTGGATCTTGGATTCAAGCTTGCTAGGTAAGTTTAATCTTCTTAAAAGCTATATTTTTCATTAGTGAGATTTTATCATTAGTGATGCAGATAATGATATATAATGTATGGAATACATAATAACATGAATTGAAGTTAAAATTAGGTTATTGGTTGTGTATAGATTCTCTGGAAGCATAAACACAATATGTTTGTGGTTGGTTCAAATATGTTCATGTTAGACATGTAACTTAAAATTATAGTTTGGAACTCTATATGAAAGCTTTGAGCTATTGCTACCATTTTAGAATCACTTGACCATCTTTAAGTGACCTAGAATTGTTCATGAGTAATTTATTTATGGGATTCTTGTTTGGATTGTATTTTGATTCAAATTAATGCATATATGTATTTAGAATACATCTATATTTTATTCTATAACATTTGATGATGTTGGTTTCAAATTAGATTTTGGATGTTTGAAGTTATTTGGAGAAAATCTGAAATGTATTGGGTGAAAAAACCTTTAATATAAGCTCTTTGTTTAGAGAGCTGATACATAAGCAACAGCATTATAAAAAAAATAATGATGGGCGCTACAGTGTGCAGGCGCAATGTGCATGCAATTCACACTACGCGCCAAATCTTATTTTCTCCCGATTTTAAATTTCCGGACTTCAATTCATCCTCGGTTTTTTCCTATGGATTCGTGTAGAATATAGTATTCCATTTTATTATTTAAAATTACACTCACGCTCTATATCAATGGGTTAGAACTACGAGGTACCGATTCGACCCTATGGGTTCCACATCGGTCCCAATACCTCGAACACGTCTGAATCCAATTTCGTCATTATTGTAAGGATAATAAATGGTTCATGACAAAGCTTAGGAGTCACATGGATGTGATTAACCTTTGAGGTCTACCAAATGAGTTTATGAAGGCCAAGACCATCATTATTGTGAGGCTGTAGTAAATGTTATGGGATCCACTTCCCGCTATGAAATTTTATTGTCAAGTTTCTATTTTTCTATTAAGGGAGATTTCAAAATTACGTAAAGAGTGAGAGGACACTAATAGATTTAAAATCCATAATAGTATTAGTATTTTTATATTAAAATGGAAATGTTCTGCCAATGTTTAATTGTTGTCCTGTATATGGGTGCCACAAATCCATTAATGCCACTTTTGGATTCTAATAAATTGCAAGGAGCCGAGAACTATTTTGAATGGGAAATGAACATCCACCTCGTATTGGAGTTAGAGTGATTAAGTTATGCGACGCTCAATCCATTGCCTGTCGAAATCGATCATGATTCCACTTCCATAGAGCGAGAGACTTTTGAAAAGTGGAATGATGATAACCTAAGGGTGAAATCCTAAATTTTAAGATCGATAGATCCAGATTTGCTCGGACAATACATATAAGTATTTGATTTTGGGAGTATTATGAGAAAACTCAATGAGTTGTTCGAAACAAATCAAAAAATTGAAATATATCAGAGATCTAAGGAATTATTCCAAGCTACCCTCAATGATGGAAGATCGATTATCATTCATATTTTGAACATGATCGATCATATCCGATATTTGGAACGACAAAGCATTATGATCGATGAATGACTATGCATAAATTTGATTCTATCTTCTTTGCCTGGTACTAATGATGGCTTTGTGTTAACATTTCCTATGCATTTGATGCAAGCCAGTTATGAAGAACTTCATAACATGTTACACACGGTGGAGCATGATTTGAAGAAAGACAATCCCATTTGTACCACCATGGTGGAACAAGCTCTTCAAAGACTTCTAGGAAGTCGAAGAAGATCAAAATAGGAAAGAAGAAGATTTCAAAGAGAGACTCCAAGAAGTACAAAATTGCAAGACAACATGTACCTAATGATGCATGTCTACACTACAAGAAGTATGGACACTGTAAAAAAGATTGTCCAGAGCTAAAAGGAAAGGCATGACCCTCATGTATGCTTTTTATTTATCTTGTTATTGATATCTCATTAGCCTTAGATGCAAATAATGGATGGGTGTTAGACACCGGCAGTCTAACTCATATTTGCAACTCCATATGGCTAATGAGGGTTAAAATAAGGCTGAAAAAAAGGGTGATCCAGCTTAGAGTTGGGAATGATAAGACATTGGATATCAAGGCCATAGAAATGATTGTTCTAGATCTTTATAATGGGTGTAAATTAATTTTACGTGACTGTTATTATGTATCATCTCTTATTAGACAGATAATATCATTACCGATATTAGATAAAGAGGGATATAAAATAAACATTAAAAATGGTGCATTATATTTATATGATAAAGATAACTATTTGATATGTGAATATTCTTTATCTAACGGTCATTATGTTTTAGAAACATATTGAGATGTCTTTAATATAGAGGAAAGTATAATTAAAAGGTTTGAATTAAATAATACTGAATTATGGCATATGAGATTGGGCCACATAGGTGTTAGACGTCTATCAAAATTAATTAAGGACGGTTTGATTGAAGATCTTACCTTAGATCCTTATCTGATTTGCAAGTCATGTATCCAAGGGAAAATGAAAAAGACCTCATTTCTTGGTATTGGACATTATGCTGAAGATTTATTGGAGTTAGTACACAGTGATGTGTGTGGTTCATTAAATCATGTCGCTCATGATGGTTCAACATACTTTGTGACTTTCAAGGCTGATAAGTGATATGGATATTTCTATTTGATGAGACATAAATCGAAAACATATGAAAAGTTTAAAATAGTCCAAAATGAAGTTGAAAAACAAACCGGGAAATTCATCAAGTGACTTCAATCAGATCAATGTAGTGTATTTATGAGTGATGAATTCGAATGTTATTTAAGGGAGAATGAGATTCTTACCTAATATAGCTCACTAAGAACTCCTCAACAGAATGGTGTGTCAGAGTGGAGAAATTATACTTTATTGGATATAGTACGATTTATGATGAGCTATACAGATCTTCCATATTACTTTTGGGTTGTGTTTTACTTATTTTTATCTACACACTTAATAAAAATCCATCGAAAGCTGTTTCTATAACCCCATATCAGATATGGTACGGTAGAAATCCAAGTCTTATATATTTAAAGATTTAGGGTTGTCGCGCATATGTTAGAGTTACACAGTGGGATAAACTAGCATCTTAGGGCTATAAATACAGGTTCGTTAGTGTTGCGAGATTATTATGCCGCAAGTATATGGTGTCAAGTTTTAGTAAAAGATAAGTATGAGTGTCGAACCCATATGGATTGTAATAAAATTCTCACTAAGTACTATAATTGATATACTTAACTTTATTTAGAAAGTAATTTAAGATAAACTAAATTAAGACTAAAAATCAAGAACAAGAAATCTAAACTTTTAATTTGAGATAATCAATGATGAGAGAGATTCTAGAGTTTGATTTCACCTAGTTATCCCTTAAGTATTTGTTATGCCAATCAATTATTACTCAATTGCATTGTTTATAAGCCAAGAACCCTAAGTTATTCTAACTCCCTCTCCCGAATGCCGAGTGAATATATTATCAATTACAGACTTTGATATCCCTATAAAAATCAAATAATTAACAATTCACTACGCTATGTGATTCTTTGTTTTTTACTTCAAATGGATTATAGATTCTCTCGAACTCTACAAATCTCCTAGGTTATATTCTCTAAATCCTATTTAAAATTCCCTCTCCCGAGTGATAGATTCTAAACATACATCATCTTAATTTGTGGCCAACAAATCAGAAGCATTAAACATAAGAGAATTTAAATAAACTAAATTAAAACTTCATAAAATTCAATTTGGCAAACAATACATAGGTTCAAGCATTGGCTACATCATCCTCTAAAATAATAAATTTAGTTCATGACTAAATATAAAAACAATGAAAATAAGGTCATGAACATATTAGACATCATTGGAGTTTGAAAAAAGAAACTAGAAGATTAAACCCGAATCGAATCCATTCGTCTTCGGACGTCACCGCCTTCGTCTCCTCTTGTCGCTCTTCAATATTCCTCCTTGAATCTCTCTAAAATATGTGTTTAGAGTCTTTGTTGTATATTTCTCTCCCCCCTAGGGTTTTGGACGAGCTTCTATATTTATAGGGAAGTCTTGGAGTCCTTGTGCTTGTAGAATAACAATTTATGATGTTTCTGGGCTTCTGTCGCAGCGTCGCGACGTCAAAATTGGCGTCGCGATGCCAATCTCTTGGGAAATTCTATGTTGGCATACTGAGGGGGCACCGCAATGCCAAAAGTGGTGCTGCAACGCCACCCTATTTTTCAGGATGAGTGTTTTCTACATTTTTTTTAATTTCCCGCGTGCTTTTGGTGCGTTAGTAAGGTGCCAAAATAAGTCCATTTTCCCCAAGATCCATGTTTTGATGTTTTTTATCAATAAAACACAAAAGAAACTACAAAATACATTAAATGACATGGAATCTAACAAAATAATAAGTTAAAAATGCAGGAATAAGTGGGCATAAACCGCACTTATCAAACACCCCCAAACATAAGATTTTGGTAGTCCCGAGAAAAAGACAAAATAAAAAACAAAATTAACTAGGCCACTTTCGTAGGGATCATGATTGTATTTAGCATATGCAACAAGCCTTTAAACCCCTAGGCGGCTCTAGTGGATGAGTTATAGTCTCGTGAAGGCTTACAACAACGACACCCACAAATGTCATTCACACACATTCAATCATGCAAAAATATTAAAGTAAATAAAATAGTCATGGTAGTTACACATAATATTATCCTCAAAGAATGCCAACTAATGAAATCAGAGAACCTTCAAAGTACTCCATGCAACTAGAATCCAAGTTCTTGAATAAATTATCTAAGCCAGACTCACTGTGAGTGTGTGTGTAAAGGTTTTGTCACAGCTCGACTCCTAAATAAGCCAACTCAATATTTCGTCTCAAAAATTAAGATCTGAAGGGTTAAACCAACCTAGATATCTCAAAAGTACTATACATTTGCCTATTATCTGCGTATGGTATGATTTTTTCTTCCGTTTTCTTTTTGTTTTTTTTTCATTTTTTTAACACACCTACACTTTAAGGTAGCATTTCTCCTCATGGTGGTCCTAACACTCGCCCATAGGTAGCTTCACACTTATCGGTTATAGGTGTTTTAACATTTTTTTTTAATTTTTTTATTTTATTTTTAACCATACCATACATCATAACACTAACATATTGAGATAGATATCTAAGAAAACAGTCATTCATCGGCAAATAATTTCATCAACTAGTCACTTTGCCAACTACCTAGGTTCTTACTGCTAAAAACCTATTGTTAAGTGCTTATGAGTCTAACCTAGATCACCTACTCAAGACATTAGATAAAAATTAATTGAGAACTTATCATTTCTAAGACTTCGTCGAAGGCAAACAAAATTCATCATTAGACTTATGTTTTACTACGTAGGACTAGAAAGAACAGAATATATATATAAATATAAATATATATGTATATATATATATATAATAAGAAATACTATCACTATATGCACGCCCCTCGAACTTAAAACTTGTATTGTCATCAATGTAAGATAAACATAAAGAAACAAGCGTGAGGAACAACACGAACATGCATGGAATTGATCAGGCTCTTGCTGGTCAGAATTTAATTGCGTGGGCTTTGTGTGTTGCTCTAATACCTGCATAAATACAAATGCAAACTAATAAACAATCAAATATAACATAGTAAAATAAAAATAAAGTAACAAAAATAAAAATAAACAAATAAAAATACAAATACAAGGGTTGTCTCCCCGCTAGCGTTAAGTCTCACGTCTTCAGCCAGACGCAACCACCCAAATGGTCATGGTGGCTTAAATATGTTGAACAATTATGACCCATAGCATCACTATTTCTACAGATCATGGTGTTGTTGTACAAATTAACTATGTGACAAAGGAAATTGCCCTTTTAAAATTTGTAATTGGATTACCTAGATATATAAATGATAGAAGGTCCATATGATTAGTTCCGGATTGAGATGATATGAGACAGTATCAATCCACGAAGGTTTAATCATTAAATATCTCTAGTCAGAGTATTATCGAGATTGGACATCGATAATGTGTAAAAGACTAGTATTACACTTGTGCGCGTTGTGGGAGCATAACAGCATAGTTCTCATATATTTGGGAATATGATACTCATGCAAGTGTATTAGGAGGTTGTGTTTACCGATGGTACGAAAACAGCTTCTCTCTGGATAGACCCCTCGGAATTCCATTGGTAGTATGACTATGTGTCTATGGAAGTCCGAATCAGGGTAGGTGTATTTGGTGTTAACCTGAGACTTACCGCTAATACTTGCGACAATCAATATACTTTGGTTTTGGTCGTCCAGGGCTTTAATAGGTTCTGTGTACGCCTCTTCTGGGTATATTGAGAATCGTAGTGTATTGGGTGTGATGTCAAGACGGAAGTATTGAGAATCGTAGTGTATTGACCAAAAGTCCATGCCTTATGAAATTAATTAAAAGCCCCTTGGACTTTAATTAAATTAACATTGGATGTTAATCGGGCTTTGAGACCCGTAACGATTAGATTTGGAATCTAAGTCGTAAAGACACATTAAAAAGTGTAATTATTTAATTTAGAATTAAATTTAGAATTAGTATTAAATATAAATTAAATTGGATTTAATGTTGTAGTTTAATATAATTCAAGAATTTGTACTTTGAGTACTTATTCGTAAAACGAGTTTGACTCGCGCAAAATCAAATCGTTGTTTGAACATTGGATGGTCATTAATTTTCAGATTAATTAATTGGATTAGATTGATTGATAACATGCTTGTGTGAATACATGGATGCGATGTATGAATAATGTATATCGGATGGATATTAGATGGGTGAGGGCAATTTTGGAAATTGTTGTAATAAATTTAGAATTTATTAAATTGGACCTGCGTGTCCAGCCTATTACCTCTTGACTCTGTGTATTTCAATTCTCACATATTCCCCTCAATGTAAATGAGGTTTCTTTATAAGTGTTATGTAATCGGGTAGAAGTAATACTTGTGCTAGCGGGAGAGAGGAAATTGAGAGATTTGTTCTATGAACAATGTTTAAATATCCATCCGCATATCATTATTATATTTATTTACTTACGCGCCTTATTATGTGTTTAGAATGCATGCTTAAGGGTGTATGATGATGAGACCTAACAAAGATAATTAATTGGTTGCCAATTACGCGAAAAACCCTCATCACATATTAAGCGTTTTTTCTTTCCATTGAGTGATTCTTACTCAAGATCCAAGATTGGCACTGGTTTGTTGGCCAAAGTCAAGACCTTTGTCCGTCGTAGATGTGTTTGAATCATGAAGGCTTTGTTCCATATCGGTGCCAAAGTCAAGATCACTTCTTGTGCATCGACATCGATTACGAAGCTTTCCAAAGTCAATGGGTTCCACTTAACTGGGATCACTAAGTTTGTTGTGCTAAACCCAAGGCTTAGTTGATTCAGAGGAAAAAGGTTAGGGAATATATTGGATATATTGGCATATATAAGATATATATTTTGGAATTGGATGTCCACCTACTGGATCTAGGAATTTGATGGGATCCAATTGATCTTATATATCTACCTAGTTAATTATCATACAATTTGTTGGCCAAAGCAAGATTGTGTGTTATTTAACGGGATCCTAGCCCACTAGGAAACTAGGTTTCCCGAGTACTCCACAGAGGGTTAGAGGCTCGCCGAAAAATAGTGGGAGGCAAGTATTAAATTTGCAATATTCGTTTAGTTACTTGCCACTATGCGCTCATTTCAATTTTTCGTCAAATAAATTAATATATTAGTTGGACTAATATTTAATCGTTGTTTTAAATAAACAGTTTGACTGTATTCAAACTAATTCAATTATAGTTGATTATATAATTGGATTATAGTAATCAATATATTTGAATTTAACCAATCAAATTATAGTTGATTATATAGTTAGACTATATTAATCATTATAATCAATAGTACCTAAAATCGTTGATTAAATAGTTGGAATATAGCAATCAAAGATAACTGAAAGATTAGCGTTTAAAATATAAATCTGGGTGAAAATATTTTAAACGACTTTAATTTTCAAATTGAGAATAAAATCTCAGGATAGTCCTGGGAACCGATAAGTTACTTTATTTTATATAGTGACGTCTCGAGCCTAAGTCCGAAGTTGAGCAAATAGTAGAACATGATATTTGGAATATTCATGTGATGATAAATTTAGTGTTTAATCTGTTATGCTTGCCGCAAAGACTCCTTAATTTCTTAGTCGGAACTAAAGATTAGATCTTTATAGTATGATAATGAAATTGAAGGATCTTCATATATCTATCTTTAGATCTTAGAAGTACAAATTGCAATAGAAAACTCTTGGAGAGTTAATGGTTATACTTAAGGAGACAAAGCCAGAGTTTTCAATGGGCAAGAAGCGCAAGGCGCATCTTACTTCAACGTCCCAGAAGACCAAGGCTTGGCCAAAGGCTTCTGGGGGTGGAAAAGAGCAAAGACAAAATCATTATAATCTTCTGGGAAGACATAGGACATATCCCAAAATATCTGCCTAAACTGTAGCAAACGGGGTCACTGAAGCGTGACTGACATATGGACAAGGCAAACATGAAGGAAGTGAAGAGGGGTAAGGCTCCGGCTTCAAATATGTTTGTCATAAACATGTTCGCTACTAATATTAAAATTGGATTTTAGATACTGGAAGTGGTACATAAATATGCATTGATGTGCAGAATCTGCTGGTAAGCAGGATACTGACTTCAGTTGAGATCAATCTACGAATCGGAAATGGGACGACAGTCGTTGTTTTAACCGTAGAAACCTAAGTTTAGGAACTACCCTTCGGGTATGTAATTGAATTAGGAAACTGTTACAATGTAACTAGTTTGACTAGAAATATTATCTCTATATCAGGGTTTAATTCATTACAGGTATACCTTTATATTCTAGAACACTAAAGTGTTTTATTATATAAATATGATATTGAGATAAACACATTAGATGTGAATAACAGTAATTATATTTTGAATATAAATGAATCTCAAACATATGACATGACAAACAAATAGCTCGAACTGAATTAATCAGTTGAGACTTATTTGTGGCATTGTTGTCTGGGACACTTTAAACAAGACTCGTATATCCTCACTTTTGAAGAGTGGATACTAGGACGGATTTGATTCCATTTAAATAATGTCTACGAATCTAGTTTATTAGGCAAAATGCCTAAAATACCTTTACTTGGTAAAAGTGTAAGTGCCACCGATCTGTTAGCCCTCGTTCATAGTAACATAAGTGGGCCCATGTCTAGCTAGGCTAAAAGTGGATATGAATATTTCATGACCTTTACGGATGTGGCATCGCGTTATGGTTATGTGTTTCTTTTGAAACACGAATCAGAAACTTTTGGTAAAATCAAAGAGTTTCGACACGAAGTAGACAAACAGATCGGCTAAAGTATAAAACCATCACGGTCAGACCATGATGAAAATACTTAAGCAATAAGTTTCTCATATACTTGAAAGAGTATAGTATTCTTTCAATGAGGACTCCTCCTGGAACACGTCAATTTGACGGTGTGTCCGAACAGAGAAACCGAATTTTGTTGGACATGATAAGGTTAATCATGAGTCGCTCTGAGCTACCATTTCTTTCAAAGGTTACGCATTAAACAGTGCAAAACTTATTTTGAATAAGGTTCCATAAAATCTGTTTGACAAACTTCATATTAGATATGAACAGGAAAGAAACCGGGTTTCCATTCCTGGAGATTTTGGTATGCTGGGCATATGTTTGGATGATACCAAACCAGAACCCAAATCGGATAAGTGCCTAATTATAGGTTATCCTAGGGAAACTAAAGTATAGTACTTATGTTGGACAATTATGACCCATAGCATCACTATTTAAACAGATCATGGTGTTGTTGTACAAATTAACTATGTGACAAAGGAAATTGCCCTTTTATCATTTGTAATTAGATTACCAAGATGTATAAATGATAAAAGGTCCATATGATTAGTTCCGGATTGAGATGATATGAGACAATATCAATCCACGAAGTTTTAATCATTAAATATCCATAGTCAGAGTATTATCGAGATTGGACATCGATAATGCGTAAAAGACTAGTATTACACTTGTGTGCGTTGTGGGAGCATAACGGCATAGTTCTCATATATTTGGGTATAGGATACTCATGCAAGTGTAATAGGAGGTTGTATTTACCGATGATACGGAAACAGCTTCGCTATGGATAGGCCCCTCGGAATTCCATTGGTAGTATGACTATGTGTCTATGGAAGTCCGAATCAGGGTAGGTGTATTTGGTCTTAACTTGAGACTTGCACCGCTAATACTTGCGACAATCAATATACTTTGGTTTTGGTCGTCCAGGGCTTTAATAGGTATGTGTATGCCTCTTCTGGGTATATTGAGAATCGTAGTGTATTGGGTGTGATGTCAAGATGGAAGTATCACTCCAGTCATAGTGGAAATGATGATCACGTAGGATACGAAACTGATGCTCTTTTATGCTGCAGCTATCGGGATATTATGACTAGGTCATGTTTATCCGATTATAGAGACTAGTTACCAGAGATCCGATATATGCTTCGTACGGGGCAGACACAATTCCAGCTCCAGGCCTAGCACGTGACATCCGATGACGGATCGTAATACGCAATACTACGTATACTACGCCTGATATAGATCACATATTCAAGTAAGAATATTTCTGGAGAATTGGGTAGGCACGGTGCTTTGCTAGAAGCCAACCATGTCTTGTAAATCGGTAAAAACGTAGTACTAGGTACGTACGTATTCGGATAGTCCGACGACCGGATTTACTGCCAACATATCCGGGGATCTCATGGGTCGCTTCCCGAAGATTCACCGATGACGTATGACTCACACTTTATTAATCTCGGATTAATTAATAGAGAGAGAAAATTAATCTGGGATTAATTACGGATATATTTTATCTGGGATAAAATATTATTTAAAGAGAGAGAATGATTAATTTGGAATTAATCGATAAAATAAATTATTCGATATATTATACAAAATTAGATTTCGATGCGGAATTAAAATTAGATTTTAATTCGGGCGAACGAGTTAATTTAGAATTAATTCGCTAGCGACGTGAATAGTAATTTTACTAGGCATAATTATTTAATTAAATTTGATTTAATTACGTCGCAATGGAAAATTCTTTAATTCGGAATTAGCGAACCCGAGCCCGGGTGTGTTTGCTGGCCCGCTCGCATTTCAAATCGAGTGGGGCCCACATGTCATATCAAGCGTCAAATCACTAGTCAACTTTAGTCACTTTGATTGATGGAAGTTGATGGGATTTGATGGTTGAGTGCAAAACACTCTAGTGTGATGGCTTGAAAGACATTTGCCATTATTTTATTATTTTGGTATTTTGACTTTTAATTTTGGTATTAGATACACAACACACAAATTCTCTCTCTCACTTAACACACTCACGGTTTTGGAACTATTCTCTCTCATCTCCCTCTCTCGGTTTTGAGGCCATTTTCTTCCTATTTTCTTGGCAAGGCCGAGTATTACAATAAGATAAATGGAAGATTTGTGGGAAATCTTGCCAATGCTAGCACATGAAGAGTCATCCAAGGTGATATGGAAACCTATTCATGAGCTTGTAATCACCACACAAAGCTTGGAGCTTGGAGATCCATCCATGGAGCTTGACCGAAAATAACAAGGAGCACAAAATGACCATTGCCGAAAGCTTGAAGTTTTTTGTGTTCAATGCATCGCCAAATCCGATCAATGTAAGTATGATTCTACCATTCTTCATTATTGTATTCGCACATGATTTCTTGCTTGAAATTGATCTTGGGACTAACCTAGAAATCCAACAACTTATACAACTCACACGAGAACAATTTAGTTGTTACTCGCCATGCGGTTTTCCTAAGAGGAATACCGATTTGCAGTGGTAAGTGGGAGGAAAGTAAAACTCGATGAAAATCAGAGTAATACTATTCTAGGCACCGATTACTTAATGGAACACAAATAGTTCATCAAGGATGAAACTATACCAATAATCTTCGAATACACAAGAACCACGTTAGTCGGAGAGAGTCAAAAAACAACCTGGGAGGTATGGGTTTCTGATCTCACCTAATAAAGATGTCAATCTTATTGAGGAATACGTACTGACTACGTATGAGGAAGTGATACAATGTATCAACTCCCTATTATGGCAAAGTGCCATGATGTCCGAAATGGATTCCATGTATAACAACCAAGTTTGAACACTGGTTGATGTACCGGAAGGCATTGTGGCTATTGGTACTATATGAGTCTTCAAGGAAGACATACATGGATGACAACATACCAACGTACAAAACTAGTCTTGTAGCGAAAAGGTATCGTTATAAACATTGTGTCGATTACGACGAAACCTTTTACTCGTTGCCACGGTAAATCCATTTGGATAATGCTTGATAATGCTGCATGTTTCATTTATGAAATGTGGCAGCTGAATGCCAAAACAGCTTTAATGCTGCATGTTTCATTTATGAAATGTGGCAGCTGAATGCCAAAACAGCTTTCCTTAACGGAAACCTTTTGGAGGATGTTTACAACATCATGACGGTTTTGTCGTACTAAAACGAGCAAACAAGGTTTGCAAGTTATTCGATCAATTTATGGATTGAAGCAAGCATTGCGTTCTTGGAATTATCGTACATTCATAAATGTACGCGACCTGGTGTTAGATCTAAAGGTGTTGGTACTCTCCGAGAACTCGTACATTGATAAATATACGCGACCTGGTGTCTCATATGCTTTGAGCATATGGAGTCACAATCGGGCCAATACAAGTGATGGTCACTGAATTGATGTTAAGAATTGTTAGACAGTTATGACCCATAGCGTCACTATTTTGTAAATGATATTGTATTATTGTACAAAATTAACTATGTAGTAATGAAATTGCCTTTTACCGTTTTGTAATTTATTTACTTTGATATAAATGGTAAGAGTCCCTATGATTAGTTCCAGATTGTGATGATATGAGACGGTATCAATCCATAAAGGTTTAATCATTAAATATCCCTAGTCGTAGTATTATCGAGATTGGACATCGATAATGCGGAATAGACTAGTACTGCACTTGTGCATGTTGTGAGGGCACAACGGCATAGTTCTCATATATTTAAGTATAGGATACTTATGCAAGTGCGGTAGGAGGTTGTGTTTTACCGATGGTACGGAAAACAGCTTCGCTCTGGATAGACCCCGCGGAATCCCATTGGTAGTATGTCTGCGTGTCTATGGGAGTCCGCTTCAGGGTAGGTGCATATGATCTTAACCTGAGACTTGCATCGCTAGTACTTACGACAATTGGTAAACTTTAGTTTTGGTGGTCCAGGGCTTTAACGGGTTCTGTGTACACCTCTTCTGGGTTTATCGAGAATCGTAGTGTATTGGGTGTGATGTCAAGATGGAAGTATCACTTCAGACATATGGAGATGATGATCGCGAGGGATACAGAACTAGTACTCTATAATGGTTGCAACCATCGGGATAATATGACTAGGTCAGGATTATCCGATTCAAAGAGACTGGTTGCTTGATGTCCGATATGTGTATCGTACGGGGCAGACACATCTCCAGCCCCAGGCCTTACATGTGATCATCCGATACTGGTTCGATATACACTATACTACGGTATACTACGCCTGTTATAGATCTTATATTCCAATAAGAATATTTCTGGAGAATTGGGTAGGCATGGCGTTTTGCTAGAGGCTAACCTTGTCTTGTAAATCGGTAAAAACGTAGTACTTGGTACGTACGTATTCAGATAATCTAATGGCCGTATTTACTGCCAACAGACCTTCAAGGCTAGGCTAGTGGCCAAGGGTTATACCGAGAAAGATGGAGTTGACTATGAGGAAACTTTCTCACCAGTAGCCATGCTCAAATCCATCCGCACTCTTCTATCCATTGCAACATATTATGACTATGAAATTTGGCAAATGGACGTCAAGACTGCATTCTTGAATGGCAATCTTGATGAGAGTATCTATATGATACAACCAAAGAGGTTCATAGCCCAAGGTCAAGAGCAAAAGGTTTGCAAGCTGCAAATGTCCATTTATGGACTTAAGTAGGCATCTCGATCTTGGAATATAAGATTTGATACCACGATCAAGACTTATGATTTTGAACAGAATATTGATGAGCCTTGTGTATACAAGCGCGTTATTGACGGGAATGTGGTTTTTCTTGTTTTATACGTCGATGATATTTTACTCATTGGGAATGATGTAAAGATATTATCGGACGTGAAAACCTGGCTAGCTAACCAATTCCAAATGAAAGATTTGGGAGAGGCCAGTTATGTTCTTGGGATTCAGATACTCCGGGATCGCAAGAAACGGCTGTTAATTATGTCTCAGACATCCTATATTGACAAGATCCTTGTGCAATTTGGATGCAGAATTCCAAGAAAGGCAATCTGTCTTATCGGCATGGAATTCATTTGTCAAAGGAATAGTCTCCTAAGACACCTCAAGATGTTGAGGAAATGAGACATATCATATATGCTCAGCAGTTGACAGTCTCATTTATGTTATGTTATGCACGAGATCGGACATCTATTTTGCAATGGGAGTAGTCAGTAGGTTTCAGTCGAACCCAAGATTGGATCACTGGGTGGCTGTGAAACACATTCTCAAGTATTTTAAGAAAATGAGAGATTATATGCTTGTGTATTCTGGTGAGGATATGATCCTAATAGGATATACAGACTCTGATTTTCAAACAGATGTTGATTCTAGGAAATCAACTTCTGGATCAGTGTTTACCCTAGGTGGTGGGGCTATATTATGGTGGAGTATAAAGCAATCTTGCATTGCTGACTCCACCATGGAGGTTGAATATATAGCAGCTTGTGAAGCAACTAAGGAAACAGTCTGGCTCGGTAAATTCTTGGGAGATTTGAAAGTTGTTCCAGATATGGATGACCACTCACACTTTATTGCGATAATAGTGGTGTAGTGGAAAACTCCAAAGAACCAAGAAGCCACAAGAGGGAAAAACATATATAGAGGAAATATCATCTCATCAGGGAAGAGACATTACCGTCAAAAAGATTACATCCACAGATAGGAGACATTACCGTCACAAAGATTGCATCTGCAGAGACCCTCGCAGATCCATTTACAAAGACCTTGTCGGCTAAAGTGTTTGAAAGTCACCTAGATGGTCTAGAATTATGTGACATGTCTCAATTGCTCTAGTGTAAGTGGGAGATTGTTGGGATGTATGCCCTAGAGCTACGTGTAATGTAAACGGCTTCATGTGTTTTGAAATAAATGATACATTGTTCATTTATCAAAGTGTTTGTTTAATATTCGCATATTATAAATTATCTTGAATACCCTAGATTACTTATGTACCATAAGACTTAGTATATGAGTGTAATACACAAGAGGATTTAAGTCTGAAGTTAGTAATCTTAAATAATCCATAGAGAGCAAACAAAGCTGGTACTTTGTTTATGGTTTATCTATAGTTGCGGTCCATTCTATATTTGTATGGCGACCTTGATCCGAGATCGTCCATGTAGAGACATGAGAATGGAGGCACCTTGTATGATGCGATCATATAAGACTGGACCCAGATGGAAATGACATTCTTATAATATCTGTTAAACAAATAAAGTCATTTCGATCTACTAGATGGTCATATATGGATTGATCTTAATCCTGAGTGTACTACGAACTCATGCATGGTAGGCTATGTCCTTTGATTTGCAAAGGTGAGGTTGGTGTAGCAGTCCTGGCCAATCGCTACGTACTTTGGGGGCATGGTCTGTTGTGTAGCTGGGAACGTTTTACACAGATATGGAGTTCACTCTTTCTTACGAGAAGTAGAGGAGTATCTTTCTTAAGGGTTGATTCGGTACTTAAACGGTTAGAGCGCTCAAATCTTTCTATTATGAATAGAAAGATTAAAATTCATAATGATTATGAATAAATCGTTCATTAGAGTATCAATGGTACTTAAGGTAAACATAATTAGAGGGGTATAACAGACATTATGACCCGGCTCTAATTACGAGATACTCGTGAAGGGTTAATCTATATGTAGTGACTATATCGATAGACACTGACTTGGTTCGACTTAATATATCATCTGCAGCAATGAGAGTGCAACATCAGGTTTTTAGTGGAATAACCGGAGTTAATAATTCGAAATATTTAATTAAGAGCTTAATTAACATTTCAAGATTATTGGTGCTCGGAACCGTAGGTCCATTTGGTCCCTGTGCTAGCTCGATATGCTATAGCGGATTTAGTATAATTGGATAGTCCAATTATATACTTAAATATGTATAAATATTATTAATATGATTAATAATATTAATATGTCACACTTGATACTATATATTAAAAGGTTAGTATATAGTTTTAATAATTATTTGATGATTATTAATTACATGTGTTGACGGTGGATTTTGGTCTCAGGGCAATATGGGAATATCACTCCCGAGGTAATCCTCCTTCAATAGTGAATTTGTTTGGTTATGGGGGAAACCAAAAGAAAACTTAGCAGAAGGTAGATAATGCACCAATCAAACAAAAGAGATCTAACGTGGTTCGGCGGATTTTCGTCCGACCTACGTCCACGGGCACAAACAGGACTATACTTTTATTACTAAAACTCGTAACTCTTGTGTTTTTTTTACAAGTTTGATTCTGATCCTTTTACACATACTCTACCCTTCTATTTATAATAGTGAAGAAATCAGACTCCTTCTAGTATAAGGTTTCCTGGTGGATACGATTTCCTTCTCCCGCGAGGTTTCCTAACCAAATCTTACTTTTACTGCCTTTATCCTACTAGGACTCTGACTCCTCAGTTTTCCCATGAAGGTAGGATAACTTATCTTTCTGGAGCATATCCCGCTATACTCATGGTCTTCATGAGGTCGGTCATGATAGTCTTTTGTACTGGGAGTGCTGCTGTCGACCTGACAAGTGCCCGATCATCTTGAACTCAAGTGTTCGATTACCGATCATAAAGTGCTCGGTCTCTTCCTGTTGTGGTCGGTCTTGTAACTTATAAGGTGGTCGGCCTTTCATTGTAAAGCGTTCGGGCTCTTACTGCTGGTTTTTCATGGGTCGGGTCGGTATTAATGATCTCACCCAAGAAGGGAATTACTCTTCTACCCTTGTCGTGCTGTTTTAAATATCATAGTTTCTGAAAACACCATCAACATCTGTCCCCTAGTTCTCGGTTCCAACGAGTATACGAGTTGGTGCCGGGAACTATATAAAGGTGGTGTCCTGATTACTTTGTTGGTGGTCGATCCGGAGTTGAATCGAATTTTTCGTCGCCTCTTTTCAAGCACCTTTTCTTGAGACGCGCAACAGTCACGTCTGTTTAAATACCCATCAAATCACCTTTAGGGTTTTTCCTAAGTTTGACACTTGTCAATCATCTGTCGGATTCCCGCCAAAAAAGAAAGTGAATCGACCGTGTAGAGGCGTTTTAATAGTGCGCTGATCTCAACCGTTCGTTTGTTTTTTGTAGACCTCTTTTGCAGTTGACATTTGGCGTCCATCCGGGTTTCTTTTCTCGATCTAACGGCCATGAGCGTCCCACTCATGACTATAAGAAGACGAGGCTTTTACTGTGCAGTCTTTTTGGCAAATTTTTCTCTCCTTCCTGTGAACATTTCAACCGTGACTCACTTGACTTACTACTCCCAGAGTTTCTTTCAGCCGTGAGTTTTTCTTTTCTCTCTCCGCTGTGACCTGCGAATTTAGGGGACGAGAAAACCATGCTGTGCAATCTTCAGTCTTCCTGAAAGAAACAAGTAAGTTCTCTGAACGACCTCTTCTCTTTTTGTGTGTTGTGAATCCTTTGTTAGCTTTGATGTTGCTAGGTAGTGACTTATGGCTTGTCGGATTTTGTTAGGGAATTTTTTAGAACCCACCTGCTTAGCTTTCTCGGAACCCCTGAGCAGTTTTAGAATTTTAGCTATGGACTGACTTCCCTTTCCTTTTTATTTCTTAGAATGTCAGGAATGTCTGACAACAGATCTTCCTCTATAAACCCTGCTAGACCCTCAATACCCCCTGCTGAAGAGCTTTCCTCGGGCTCGGGGGCACCCAGTATGGAAGACCTTGATACTACCCCCACTCCTTCTGAGATCGAACAAGATTCTTACCATCAGAGGGTTCCTCGGGAGGATCCGGAGCCCGGTGACTTTGACGGCTCGGCTCTGGACATGGTTCGGCCCTCTAAGATAATCGAGGATGATCTAGCACTACTTCGGCAATGATATGACATCCCGATAGACATTGCTCTTAAGGTCCCTCTTCCATGTGATCGTGTCAGTCAGCCTAACGAGGGTTCTGTGGCCCTTCTTCCGACTTTCTTCGAATGCGGACTCCAGTTGCCAATTCAACCCTATTTTGCCTGGATGGTGGCCGAGTTGGAGATCGCCCCCTATCAACTGAGTCTAAACAGTTGGAGCATTTTGGCCGGGTTGTATGTAGCTTGGCATCGGGCGGGGCTTGGCGAACCTTCTTTTGAAGAAGTGAAGAGGTTATATCGGTTGAAGGCCAACCCAAAGACTCACCACGGTTGGTACTACCTTTCTGCTTACGACAGTTCCTCAAACGTCGTCCAAAAACTCCCCGACTCCAATAAGAATTTCAAAGATCTTTGATTCTGGGCCACTGGAGATTGGGGACGGACCCTGAGGTCGGATGAAGGGGAGATCTTGGTTTCGGACATCTTTAGGGCGGGAGGTTAGAAGATTAACCTTTAGCTTTTCTTCCCTTGGTTTTTTTTTTTATGTTTGGATTCTTACCCCTTTTCTTCTATTCCTCCTAGCCTGTTGGAGGGATGCTCCCAAAGTCTCCCATCAGGTCCGGAAGCGGGTATTCTGGGCTCGGCGGTATGCCGCTCATTGGAGGGAGTTGGTAAACGATGCGGCATTTTTTGAATCGGGAATTGTTCGGACCGTTCCTCCTAAGGTCTCGGGTCGGATAGGTAGATGCTTGTTGATTTTCTAGCCAACTCCCTTGTTTTTTTTGTTTTTTTTTTTATGCTTAGGTCCTGAACCTTTGTTTTTGTCTTTGCTTTTTGCAGGTATGTCGAGGAGACCAAAGTACCTCGATCGGTTGACCGGTGCCGCGAAGAAAGCTAGCCCAGGTGGAGCTGGTGCTTCTCGGAAACGGCCTGAATCTTCTGAGGATAGAAAGGTGACCGCGGGGGTAGAACGGCCGAGCTCTCAAGGTCTATCTTCATCTCCCCGGGTGTCCCCAATGGGTGTTACCCGTCCTGATAGCCCTCCAAGACCCTCCAGGAGGAGGAAGCATCGGTTTGGAGCTGTGGATACTCAGTTGAGGCGGGAATTGGAGGAGGAGGAGGCACCGAGCAGAGAAACTTCAGTTCGGCAGGAGGGTCCTTCCAAGAAATTGAAGGGTGCTGTGGTTCTCGGAGTTGATGACCTTGGGAAGAATATCAGGGAGGCTACTTCCCATTTGGTACCGGCTTTCAATGAGCTGGCCGGGGCTGTACCTCCTGAGAAGATTCCGAGGTTTGAGGACCTTTCGCCCGATGAGGTGGTCTCAAAGTTGTGCTCCCAGTTGTCTCAGGTTACTTCTTTTATTCCTTTATATATGTGGAGTCTTTCAGACTTTTTTTTTATTTTTCTAACTTCTTTTTTCTTTTCGGCAGGAAAATTATTTGGCAGCCAAGAATAAGGACCTGTTCATAAGCCTTTTGTCCGAAGGCGGTCAGCCCAGAGGCTTCAGAATCGTCTTTCTGAAGTGGAGGTCAAGCTGGCTAGTGCCGAGAGAGGAATAGGGACCATGAGCTGGCTGCGGTTGAGGCTGTAAAAACAAACAAAGCCGTTAAGGCTGCTGCCACTCTGGAGCGGAAGAACGATGAAGAGGCTAAGGCAAGTTTGGTGGACGCCCGGACTGAGATTGGGATCCTCAAGGTGGAAGTGGGCAGTGTGGAATATAAGCTGCGGGCCAAGGAGGAGGAACTGGAACGGGCCCGTGCCGAGCTCAGTGATAAGGAGCTCGAGTAGGAGGCCGAGAGGGACTCCATTCGTCTTGAAGGGGTCGGTGATTGTGCTGAAATTATACCAATGGTGCTTCCCGACTTGGATTTGGGGCCAGTCCATGCAGCCATCTGTTTCTGTAAAGGGGAAATATCTGAGGAGGAGTTTCAGAAGTGGCTCCCCCTTCTTCCGAGGAGGTGATGGATCCCGACCCGATTTCGGTTGCCCCGGTCTCCCAGGTTTCCCAAGAAAGCCGACCTAGGTTCTTGCTCCTGGCGAGGACTATCCTGAGATTCCACCTCTCATTCTTGAAGTAGAGGTCTCCCGTATTGCCGAGGTTGAAGCTGATGTTCCCGTTCTTGAGACCGAGCCGATCCCTCCATTGTCTGAGCCAGCCGAGGAAGAACTTCCTGCCCCTACGCGGGCTGATTAAAAAGGGGGTAACCCGGACGGGGCCTTGTGTACACTTTTCTTCTTTGTAATAAAACTTCATACTTTATTTGAATATACTACTAGTGTGTTTGCTTTCTCTTTTTCTCCCTTTTTTTTATTCTTCATATTTCCCTTCGAACACTTGCGACCCCTCCGTGGGGGACGGTATGAGCTGGAGGGATGTAATCCGACCCCGAGCAGTAAGAAACTCTTAGGTTCTGGGGAATCGTTTTGTTTCTAGACCAAAAAGAGGTGGAATCGGTGGGACATAACCCAACTCCGATCTGAGGGAAGCACTTGGCTCTGAGGGAATGTTACGTCCCCAGTCCAAAGAAACCGACTCGGTGGGACGTAACCCGACCCCGAGCTGAAAGAAACATTTGGCCCTGGGGGGATGTTACGTCCCCAGTCTAAAAGATAGACTCGGTGGGATGTGGCCCGACCCCAAGATGTATAACCAAGTGGCCTCGGCGGAACAAATTCCAGCCCCAAGCCGAATAACTGAATGGTCTCGGCGGAACGTAATCCAGCCCCGAGCCTTATTAATCATTGAGACTTGCTCCGAAGGGAGGGGAATCAACCTTTGAAACCCTATCGAATCTGTCTTGGGCGTCCCATTTTTAGACCGACGAAAAGAAAAAACAAAACATAATTTTGGAAAATAAAACCAAAAAAAGTGTAAACAATAGCATGGATACCTCAAAACAGCGTCCTGTCCGAGGCCTCCAAAACATAATTCTGAACCTTCCAATTCAGTGTCCCGGCGAACCAGGATTTGGATCAGAGAGCGTTTAAATGGTAAGGGCACATCTTCTATACGTCGGGTCACTATGGAGCCTGTATATTTGTGCGAGGGCTCCTCCTTACCACGATGGAGCTGGCACACGCCACAGGGGCACAACGCCTCCCCGTGTTGCGCCTCTCTTGGATCCAAATGATAAATTGATCAAATAGTGTCCGGGATACTAAGGGTATACTCCTCCTTAGGTCCGATATCACTGGAGCTAGCAATCGTCACAGGGGCACATCTCTCTCCCCGTGCTATGCTTTCTCACTCACGATCCATTACATCGTGTGAGTGAGGATCAGAGAGTGTTCGACACATTAAGGGCATATTTCTCCTTATGTTCGGTGACACTAGAGCAAGCAATCGCCACGGGGGTATCATCCCTCCCCGTGTTATGCTTCCCACGGATACTATGCCTCGAGTATGTCCCTGAATATTCCGAGGACCTCGGGCTAAAAGAGATGCTTTGGCTTCTGGGGGAATGTCCCGTCCCCAGACCAATGAGCATGGCTCGGTTGGAAATAACCCGATCCCGATTTTGAATAATATCAGGTGGCCTCGGCGGAACAAGATCCAGCCCCGAGCCGTTTATCGCAGTGGCCTCGGCGGAACGTAATCCAGCCCCGAGGTGTTCGAAACATTAAGGGCATGTTCCTCCTTATGATCGGTAATTTTGGAGTAAGCGAACGCCATGGGGGTATCATCCCTCCCCGTGCTATGCTTCTCCTGGATCTATACTCTGATTCATATGGAATCGATTGATTCTGGTGTGTCTTGTGCTTCTCTATGGTGGTAGCCGTGGTCGGGTAGTTGTGGGTTTCGTGCTTTTGACTCTGGACCGTTTGCACTGAGTATGCCCCCGGGGTTTTGAATACGGTTTTGCAAAATTATTTTAGAAGAGCGGGTGAAAAAAGAAAGTTTTATTTATATTTGGGGACATATTGTCCTTCTTACAACTCTCTGCGGGTCATTTTGAGAGAGGCTTGGTATTTGAATTTCTGTCTCTTATTGGGTTGCTGCCAAAGAAGAGGAGGAATGGGGAATTTACTGAAAGTATTTTCTCAATATCTCGGCGTTCCATGGATTTTTTAATCTTGTGACGTCCAGCTGTTCCAAGAAGTAAGCCCCTGGCCTTACCACCTCTGTGATTTTGTATGACCCTTCGCACTTGGCACCTAACGAGCCCTCCTCTGGTCACCGGGTGTTTAAGGTGACCCTTCTCAATACTAAGTCGCCCGGGAGGAAGGAGCGGGTTCGAACTTTTTTGTTATAGAAGCGGGTCATCCTTTGTTGGTAGACTGCTGCTTTCATAGCTGATCTCTATCTTCTTTCCTCGATCAGGTCGAGGTGGTTTTTGATAAGTTCTTCGTTCTGCTCATTCCCAAAGTGGCGGACCATGTGAGTTGCTACTCCAATTTCTGCTGGAATTACTGCCTTCACATCCTATGATAGGGAAAACGGTGTCTCCCCTGTGGAATCTTTGTAGGTCGTCTGATGTGCCCATAGCACTTCTGGTAATTCTTCGACCCATAAGCCCTTGCATGATCCGAGCCGAGCTTTGAGGTTTGCCTTGATGGTTTTGTTCGTTGCCTCGACCTGTCCATTTGACTTGGGATGGGCTGGCAAGGTAAATTTTAGGGCAATCTGGAGGTCTTCGTAGAGCTTCCTGAATCTTTTGCTATCGAATTATTTCCCGTTGTCGGTGATGATTACCCGGGAATTCCGAACCTGCAGATAATATTCTTTTTTAAAAAATCTATGGCCTTCTTCTCTGTGATGGTGGATAGCGGCTCGGCTTCTACCCATTTTGTGAAATAGTCTATAGCCACGATTGCGTATTTTGCCTGCCCTCCTTCTTTTGCATTGGTCCTATGATATCTAGCCCCCACTGTGCAAATGGCCACGGGCTGGATAGGGCGGTTAACTGCTCTGCCGGCTGGTGGTGGAGAGTGGCATTCTTCTGACAACCTTCGCATTTTTGAGCTACCCTCACACCGTCCTGATGCATGGTCGGCCAGTAAAATCCTTGTCTTAAGGCTTTAAAGACGATTGATATTCCTCCGGTGTGACTTCCACATATGCCTGCGTGGATTTCCCTGAGTACATAATCTGCTTCCTCTTTCGTTAAGCATCTCAGGAGGGGTACGTTGTACCTCTTCGGTAGAGTACCCCTTCGATTAAGGAAAACTTGGTGCTTTTGAATTTTAGTTTTCTGGCTTCCTTTCTGTCCTCGGGTGTCTCTCATGTTTCCAAATATTTTCTGATCGGTTGCAGCCATGAAGTTTCATCTTCTTTATCCAGGGTTCCTACTTCGAGTTCTCCTACGCTCTTTTCTCGGAGGCAGATTAGGGGGACTGTTCTGGGATTCTCTGTCTTTATTGAAGATGCGAGCCGTGCAAGAGAATCTGCTTCGCCGTTGTCTTCTCGTCCGACTTGTTCAAAGCGAACGTCCCTCATTTTTTCTATTAACCTTTTTACCTCAGTCAAGTAGGCTCTCATGCTAGGTTCCCTGGCCTGGAATTTGCCTTTTAGTTGCTGAATAGCAAGCTGTAAGTCACTTCTTACTATTACGTCGTGGACTCCTATTACCGTGCATAGTCTTAATCCGGCCAGGATTGCTTCATACTCTGCCTCATTGTTCATGGTTTCGAAGGCGAACCTAAAGGAAAACAATACTTCTTCCCCCTTGTTATTTTTTAAAACGATCCCGGCTCCGCCGCCCTATGAGCTGACAGACCCGTCCACTGACATCTCCCACTTGTCTTCCCCTACCGTCAAGATCTGGGGTTCGGTGAATTTTGCAACAAAATCTGCCAAAGCCTGTCCTTTCATTGCTACCCTCGGAAGGTAGGAGATGTCGTGCTCACTTAACTCCACCGACCACTTCATCAACCTTCCCGAGGCCTCTGGTTTTTGTAAGATCTGCCGCAAGGGGTGGTCGGTGTAAACTTTGATAGGGTGGGCTTGGAAGTAATGCCGCAATTTCCGAGCTGCGGTGATCAAAGATAGGGCGACTAGTTCATGTATGGGATACCGGGTTTCCGTGTCCAACAGGGCTTTGCTGACATAGTATACTGGTCTTTGGATTCGGTCGGCCTCTTGCACCAGCACCGAACTTACTGCGTGTTTTGAAAAAGCCAAGTACAAGTATAATGTCTCTCCTGGGAGAGGTTTTGCTAGGAGCGGGGGCTGTGCTAGATATCTTTTCAGTTGTTGGAAGGCCTCCTCGCACTCCGGCATCCAGTTGATCCCCTTTTGGGCTTTCTTGATGGCTTTGAAGAAAGGGTGCACTTGTCGGTTGCTCGGAAGATGAATCGGTTAAGTACGGCTAGCGTGCCGGTTAGACTTTGAACTTCTTTCACCGTCCTGGGAGATTTCAAGTCCAGTACGGCTTGTATCTTTTACGGATTTGCTTCTATGCCCCTGGAGCTCACCATGTAGCCTAAAACCATCCCGGAGGCCACCCCGAATGCGCACTTTTCTGGGTTAAGTTTTAAATGGTATTTCCTTAATAACTCAAAGGTTTTCTTCAGGTCAGTCACGTGACACCCTGGCGCCTCAGACATTGTTATCATGTCGTCAACATACACCAGCATTGTTGTGCCGATTAGTGGTTTGAAAATCTTGTTAACCAGTCTCTGAAAGGTGGCTCCTGAGTTTTTTAATCCGAAGGGCATTACTTTATAACAATAAAGCCCCTGACCGGTGACAAAAGTTGTTTTCTCCTCGTCAGCAGGGTGCATCTTGACCTGGTTGTATCCTGAGAAGGCGTCCATAAAGCTCAGCAGTCCCTTGCAGGCTGTCGTATCTACCAGCTGATCTATATTTGGCAGTGGGAAGCTATCCTTCGGGCATGCCTTGTTGAGGTCGGTGAAGTCCACGCACATCCTCCACTTCCCATTTTCTTTCCTTACCAATACCACGTTCGAAACCCATTCTGGGTACTTGACTTCTCTGACGAAGCCTGCTTTTAACAGTTTTTCCACTTCGGACGCCACTGCTCTGCACCGTTCTTGGTTAAAGATTCTTCTTTTCAGTTTAACCGGTTTGTGTGCCGGGTTTACTACCAAGCGGTGACTGATGAACTTTGGATCATCCCGGGCATGTCACTGTGTCCCCATGCGAAGATGTCGGGGTACCCCCGTAGGCATTCCAGCAGGCCCTTTTTTAGGATTTCATCCAAGTTCCCCCCTATCTTTATGCTTTTATTAGATCCGAACAGGTTGACTTCTTCTAATTCTTCGACTGCCTCTAGCCGTGCAATTTTATCCGGGCGAGGACCCGGGTCCTTCCTTGGATTTTCCCCGTCTTCCCCCCTTTGCCTCTTCCTGGTGCTTCCTTCGATGCGGAGGGTTTCTCGTGAGAGAGTGGCGAAACAACTACCGGCTATCTTCTGACTTCCGCATATGATTCCGATCCCTTCCCGGGTAGGATATTTCAGTTTCAAGTAGTAACAGAACATTGCAGCCTTTGTTTTCATCATAAAAGGCCGGCCGACAATGACTTGGTAACTGTTCAGGCAGTCCACCACGGTGAAGTTTACCATAACTTTCCGGGTCCTGGGGTGAGTTCCGATGGTTGTTGCCAGTTGTATTCTTCCCAGCGGGATGACCGTTGAGCCTCCAAAACCATATAGGGGTGTCGTCATTAGTTAGGGTTACATATTCTACTCCCAGGCTTTCTAAAGCTTCTTTGGATATTATGTCTACCGTGCTTCCGGGGTCTACCAGGATTCTATCCACCTCTGTGCCGCTGATTGTAGCTTTGATTATCAGCGCATCATCATGGGGGAAACTCACCCCTCGTGCATCTTCATCGGTGAACATTATGGGCACCGACCGACCCCCTTGTAGTGTCAGGGGTCTTTCTGTTCCTAGCACCTCTGCCCCTTGAGCTCGACTATAGTTCTTTCTTGACCGGTTAGAGTCCCTGACCAGTGTACTTCCCCCTGCGATGATGTTCACATGTCGGTTTCGTGCCCTCTGTCTAGCCGCCATGGTTTCATGGTCAATATAACTATTTAGATGCCCATTTCGGGCTAGGTCTTCCATCTGTTCCCACAGATCTTTGCATTCGTCCACCGTGTGTCCCCTCAAATTATGATGTACACAGTAAGATTTCTTGTTTCTTTTATCCAGGGGGAACCTCCTGAGGTCGGGTTCTATTAAGAGGCCTTTTTCCTGTATCTCCATGATGATTTGCCCCGGTGGTTTTCTCAGAGGAATATACGCTTCTTCTCGGACTACATGATTCACCTGGGTCGTGACCCCTCTTCCTGATCTCTTCGAGGCATTGGTTTGAATTCTTTTGGTTTCGGATTGAATTTTTTGAATTCCCTGTCCAGTCGTCGGGGGCCTCTGCTCTTGTTGTTCTTTCTCGAATGGCCGTCCCCCTTCGGGAGATCTTTTCTTCGCTTTCTACCAAGACGAACTTCCAGGCTACCTCTAGAGCAGTGGCGTAATCTGGTGTGTCTTGGATTCTTAGGTGAGTACATAGTCTTCCGACCGTTAGGGCTCCCTTTAAACTTTCCAGGGCCTCTTTGGACTCGTATCCTCCGACTTCGAGTACCATATTGTGGTACCTCTCGATAAAAATTTTTAGGGGCTCGTCATCTCCCTGTTTTATGAGCCTTAATTCTCCAATTGTCTTCTTGGGGACGCAGGCCCCTTTGAAGTGTCGGACGAACGACCTTTTGAGCTGTGTGAAGCTTCCGATGCTTCCCGGGGCCAGACTTCTGTACCATAGGATGGCGGGTCCACCTAAAGTTAGGGGGAACACTTTGCAGATGACATCTCCTACTACTCCCTGGACTTCCATCAACAGGACAAAGCTTTCGATGTGCGATTTCGGGTCAGAGTGGCCTTTGTAGGGTGCCATGGTCGGCATGTTGAATCGCTTTAGGAATTTTGCCGACCTTATTTTTTCCGCGAGGGGAGATTCCTCCTCACCGTCCCGGGCATCACTTGCGTCAGCCTTGAGGCCTACCCCCCACTTGGTCATCTCCTTTTTTAACCAGGTGTAGGACACAGAACTTGGGCGACGCATGCTGTTCTAGGCTCGCGGCCTAGTGGGAGTACGGAGTAGCCCGCGGGGGACTAAACCGGAGAATAATGGAGTCGCCACCCGGTGTGAACCGGGATAAATATTTAAGGCCGCACTCACCCCTCGCAAGGGAAGACCTTAAACCATTGGGTTCAGAATGGTCCCTTACTTATGCCACTTGTGATGATATGATTTATGCAATAAATTAACTGAGTCTACGCAACATATATACTCAAAGGTGATTTATATCTAATATGCATCCATCAAAATAACTCCTAATCTAAGTTTGCATACTTTGAAAGTAAGTCTTTAAACGACAAACACGCAATATTCCATAATAAGCACATTGAGCCATTAATCATGCTTTGAAAATAAATAATAAAGTAGGCCAAATCAAGCTTTAAATAATAAATAAATAAGCTACGAACTATAGCATGCTCAAATACAAGTTTGGATGAAACGAAATACGCGTCTCTCAAGTGGTACGTGGCGTTGTATCCCGAGTACAAACCGCACTACCGTCCATTCAGATTCGGCTACGGAATTTACGTCCAGGTTTCAATCCGATATACCACAAAAGGGAACACATATTCCGCTCATCCAACATTCACATCATGCCTCAACAAACGACTCTCATGCGATAATATTTTAAAATAAATAAAATAAATGAAGGATAATAAATAAAAAGGGTGCCCTCAGGTCTAACCTCTTTTGTCGTCTCTCGAAAGCGCGTTACACGGCCGTCGGAAGGATTATTGCTCCGCAACTTTTCTGGTTCGCTGGTCCAACGTTTTTCCTCGCTGTTTCACTGTTTGGGCGGCTGTTTTCACTTCGTTTCGCTGCTGTTTTAAGGACACTGTTTTTTGGTAAATAAGGGACTGTTTTAAAGGTTTTTGAGGGGTATTGGGCTGCTGTTTTTGGACTGTTTTATGGCTAAAAAATTGGGCAGTTTTGAGGGCTGTTCGGGGCAGAATTTTGGTAATGTGAGTGCAGTTTTTTTTAGTGTACTTTTAGGCTTACTGGACATTTTTTGGATTGAGGCGTGAAGGCTTTTAAAGGGGCTGTGTAGTGTGTGCTGGTGGCGTGATTAGGCAAGTTGGTGAGGCTTTATGCGTGCAGGTGAGTGTGTGCTGGTGGAGTGAACGTGCGTGAGGTGAGGGCCTTTATGTGGTGCGTTGAGGGCGTGTTGTTTCGTGAAGGCTGGTCAGGGCGTGAAGGCTATAGGTGCGTGAAGGTTGAGGCGTTTGAGGGGCGTCGAGCAGGGTTGGTTCGTGGCTAGTGTTGTGGGCTATATGGGCTATTAACGTGAAGGCTGTGAAGGGCTGGTGACGAGTAGAGGGGTGAGCAGGCAGCAACGTAAAAAGGGCAAGTGAGTGGAGGCGTGAGAAGGTTACGTGAGCAGTTAAGCGTTCTGAGAGACGTGTGGGCTGTGGAGACTTAATGGCTTTGAAGGCTGCTGAGATGCGTGAATTGACTAAGGGTTTCGTGCAGGTTTTTTGATTGTTGGCGTGTGGCCGAGAGAGAATTGCCGAGAGTAGATGGATGAGAGAAGAGAGATGGGGTTTATTATTTTGTGTGTGTTCTTGCCGTGAACCTTAGCTTCCTAGGGTTTAGTTTTGTGTTATTTTGTGAGAATCGGCCAGTCCGGGTTGAATGTGTGGAGAAGGTTTATTTTTATAGGCCAAGGGAGGGGGTTTACCTTGTTGGGGAAGGAATAAGATTTGTGTATTAATTGGGGATATCTTTTAATTTGGTATGTGATAAGGAAATCTTTTAATTGAGGGAAGTAATTTGATTTATTCTTTTTAGTTAAGGATATGTTTTATTTTAATTAGGCAAGGAATCCATGAGATTTATTTAAATTGGTAGGTGATTTAATTAAATTAGGAATGTGTTTTATTTAAATTAGGAATTTAATTTAATTAGATCTTAATTTAATCTAATTTCAAGTTTAATTTAATTTGTGAATGTGATTTAATTTAATTTAAGTTTAATTTAATTGGTTTTAATTTAATTAGTGAGATGTGTTTTAAATGTTTTAATTATTAATTTGTGAGATGTATTTTAATGGGCTTGGGTGAAATGGGCTAAGGATGTGCTTCAAAACGGAGGTCCAACAAGCGATCCTGAAGCTACTCCAGCGAGTTAAATCCAACAATGTGTCAATTCTCGACCCTTTCCTTCCAACGTCCGTTTCTCGCGGCTTTCACGACTAAAGAGATAGTGTCTCCATACGAGACTCATCATCGGGACTTATATGCAAAAATGCAGTGCCTATAGTCGCCCCCACTTTGATGGGACTTGTGCAGTGTGTGACAATGACAATCCTATCAAAGTACGTGCAAATGCATTTTTACTTACCTGGCTCGCTAGCTGCCTCCTGACTTGCCTTGCTGCTTTGAATTGAGTTGATATGGTGGCGAGGTGCCTCGACCCCTGGGCTTCATTCCCAAACCGTCGAATGTGGGCTCTATTCCCGAACTGTGTTGATTGTGGGCTTTGTTCCCGAACTGTTGATTGTGGGCTTTGTTCCCGAGCTGTACTGAATGTGGGCTTTTTTCCCGAATTGAAATGAGGGTCTTGTTCCTTAAACTGTGGGTCTTGTTCCCGATTTAAGTTGAGGGTCTCATTCCCTGAATTGTGGGTCTTGTTCCCGAATTATGCTGACTGTGGGCTTTGTTCCCGAACTGTGTTAAGATGAGGCTTTATTCCCCTGGGCTTTATTCCCGAGCTGTACTGAATGTGGGCTTTGTTCCCGAACTATGCTTGGATGTGGGCTTTGTTCCCGAACTGTGTATAGAGTGAGCTTTGTTCCCAAACTGTGTTGACTGTGGGCTTTGTTCCCGAACTGTACTGAATGTGGGATTTTTTCCCAAACTTGCTGGATGTGGGCTTTGTTCCTGAACTGTGTAGAGAGTGGGTCTTATTCCCGAACTGGCTGAAAGTGGGTTTTATTCCCAAACTTACTGAAAGTGGGATTTCATAATAAGCACATTGAGCCATTAATCATGCTTTGAAAATAAATAATAAAGTAGGCCAAATCATGCTTTAAATAATAAATAAATAAGCTACGAACTATAGCATGCTCAAATACAAGTTTGGATGAAACGAAATACGCGTCTCTCAAGTGGTACGTGGTGTTGTATCCCGAGTACAAACCGCACTACCGTCCATTCAGATTCGGCTACGGAATTTACGTCCAGGTTTCCATCCGATATACCACAAAAGGGAACACATATTCCGCTCATCCAACATTCACATCATGCCTCAACAAACGACTCTCATGCGATAATATTTTAAAATAAATAAAATAAACGAAGGATAATAAATAAAAAGGGTGCCCTCAGGTCTAACCTCTTTTTTCGTCTCTCGAAAGCGCGTTACACGGCCGTCGGAAGGATTATTGCTCCGCAACTTTTCTGGTTCGCTGGTCCAACGTTTTTCCTCGCTGTTTCACTGTTTGGGCGGCTGTTTTCACTTCGTTTCGCTGCTGTTTTAAGGTCACTGTTTTTTGGTAAATAAGGGACTGTTTTAAAGGTTTTTGAGGGGTATTGGGCTGCTGTTTTTGGACTGTTTTATGGCTAAAAAATTGGGCAGTTTTGAGGGCTGTTCGGGGCAGAATTTTGGTAATGTGAGTGCAGTTTTTTTTTAGTGTACTTTTAGGCTTACTGGACAGTTTTTGGATTGAGGCGTGAAGGCTTTTAAAGGGGCTGTGTAGTGTGTGCTGGTGGCGTGATTAGGCAAGTTGGTGAGGCTTTATGCGTGCAGGTGAGTGTGTGCTGGTGGAGTGAACGTGCGTGAGGTGAGGGCCTTTATGTGGTGCGTTGAGGGCGTGTTGTTTCGTGAAGGCTGGTCAGGGCGTGAAGGCTATAGGTGCGTGAAGGTTGAGGCGTTTGAGGGGCGTCGAGCAGGGTTGGTTCGTGGCTAGTGTTGTGGGCTATATGGGCTATTAGTGTGAAGGCTGTGAAGGGCTGGTGACGATTAGAGGGGTGAGCAGGCAGCAACGTAAAAAGGGCAAGTGAGTGGAGGCGTGAGAAGGTTACGTGAGCAGTTAAGCGTTCTGAGAGACGTGTGGGCTGTGGAGACTTAATGGCTTTGAAGGCTGCTGAGATGCGTGAATTGACTAATGGTTTCGTGCAGGTTTTTTGATTGTTGGCGTGTGGCCGAGAGAGAATTGCCGCGAGTAGATGGATGAGAGAAGAGAGATGGGGTTTATTATTTTGTGTGTGTTCTTGCCGTGAACCTTAGCTTCCTAGGGTTTAGTTTTGTGTTATTTTTTGAGAATCGGCCAGTCCGGGTTGAATGTGTGGAGAAGTTTATTTTTATAGGCCAAGGGAGGGGGTTTACCTTGTTGGGGAAGGAATAAGATTTGTGTATTAATTGGGGATATCTTTTAATTTAATATGTGATAAGGAAATCTTTTAATTGAGGGAAGTAATTTGATTTATTCTTTTTAGTTAAGGATATGTTTTATTTTAATTAGGCAAGGAATCCATGAGATTTATTTAAATTGGTAGGTGATTTAATTAAATTAGGAATGTGTTTTATTTAAATTAGGAATTTAATTTAATTAGATTTTAATTTAATCTAATTTCAAGTTTAATTTAATTTGTGAATGTGATTTAATTTAATTTAATTTAAGTTTAATTTAATTGGTTTTAATTTAATTAGTGAGATGTGTTTTAAATGTTTTAATTATTTAATTTGTGAGATGTATTTTAATGGGCTTGGGTGAAATGGGCTAAGGATGTGCTTCAAAACGGAGGTCCAACAAGCGATCCTGAAGCTACTCCAGCGAGTTAAATCCAACAATGTGTCAATTCTCGACCCTTTCCTTCCAACGTCCGTTTCTCGCGGCTTTCACGACTAAAGAGATAGTGTCTCCATACGAGACTCATCATCGAGACTTATATGCAAAAATGCAGTGCCTATAGTCGCCCCCACTTTGATGGGACTTGTGCAGTGTGTGACAATGACAATCCTATCAAAGTACGTGCAAATGCATTTTTACTTACCTGGCTCGCTAGCTGCCTCCTGACTTGCCTTGCTGCTTTGAATTGAGTTGATATGGTGGCGAGGTGCCTCGACCCCTGGGCTTCATTCCCAAACCGTCGAATGTGGGCTCTATTCCCGAACTGTGTTGATTGTGGGCTTTGTTCCCGAACTGTTGATTGTGGGCTTTGTTCCCGAGCTGTACTGAATGTGGGCTTTTTTCCCGAATTGAAATGAGGGTCTTGTTCCTTAAACTGTGGGTCTTGTTCCCGATTTAAGTTGAGGGTCTCATTCCCTGAATTGTGGGTCTTGTTCCCGAATTATGCTGACTGTGGGCTTTGTTCCCGAACTATGTTAAGATGAGGCTTTATTCCCCTGGGCTTTATTCCCGAGCTGTACTGAATGTGGGCTTTGTTCCCGAACTATGCTTGGATGTGGGCTTTGTTCCCGAACTGTGTATAGAGTGAGCTTTATTCCCAAACTGTGTTGACTGTGGGCTTTGTTCCCGAACTGTACTGAATGTAGGATTTTTTCCCAAACTTGCTGGATGTGGGCTTTGTTCCTGAACTGTGTAGAGAGTGGGTCTTATTCCCGAACTGGCTGAAAGTGGGTTTTATTCCCAAACTTACTGAAAGTGGGATTTGTTCCCGAACTTGCTGGATGTGGGCTTTGTTCCCGAGCTGTACTGAATGTGGGCTTTGTTCCCGAATTGAAATGAGGCTTTATTCCCCCGGGCTTTGTTCCCGAACTGTTTTGAGATGAGGCTTTTTTCCACTGGGCTTTGTTCCCGAACTATGTTAAGATAGGGCTTTATTCCTCTGGGCTTTGTTCCCGAACTGTATTGAGATAGGGCTTTATTCCCCTAGGCTTTGTTCCCGACTGTGTTGAGATAGGGCTTTATTCTCCTGGGCTTTGTTCCCGACTGTGTTGAGATGAGGCTTTATTCCCCTGGGTTTTGTTCCCGAACTATTTTGTGATAGGGCTTTATTCCCCTGGGTTTTGTTCCCGAACTGTTGATGTGATGTGGTCTATTCATGAACCGTTCATGTGATGTGGTCCATTCCCGAACTGTTGATGTGATGTGGTCCATTCCCGAACCGTGCTCCATTCTCGGAGTGCCATTCCCGGCGTGCCATTCTCGGCGTCTCCATTCCCGGACTATATCTCCATTCTCAGAGTGCCATTCCCGGCGTGCCATTCTCGGCGTGTCCATTCCCGGACTATATCTCCATTCTCGGAGTGCCATTCCCGGCGTGCCATTCTCGGTGTGTCCATTCCCGAACTATATCTCCATTCTCAGAGTGCCATTCCCGGCGTGTCATTCTCGGCGTGTCCATTCTCAAACTGCTGATATTACGGGCTTCGCCCCTTGGGATTCATTCCCGAAACTGATGATGATGTAGGCCTCAACCCTGGGATTCTTTCTCGAATTCATTCCAAAACTCTGCTGATGTGGGCCTCGGCCCTGGGATTCATTCCCTGATTCATTCCTGGATTCATTCCAAAACTCTGCTGATGTGGGCCTCGGCCCTGGGATTCATTCCCTAGATTCATTCCAAATTTTGACGATGCGGGCCTCGGCCATGGGATTCATTCCCGAAACTGGTATCGATGCTGCTGATAATGTGAGCCTCGACCCTGAGTTGATACTGATGTGGGCTTCGCCCTAAACTGATACTAATGTGGGCCTCGCCCCCAGATTGAAACTGATATGGGCCTCGCCCCAAACTGATACTGATATGGGCCTCAGCCCCAAACTGATACTGATGTGGATCTCGCCCCCAAGTTGACGTTGATGAGGGCTTCGCCCCCAAGTTGATACTGATGTGGGCCTCGCCCCAAACTGATACTGATAATGTGGGCCTTTCCCCCAAGTTGATACTGATAATGTGGGCCTCGCCCCAAACTGATACTGATGTTTTTGAAACTGATGACATTGTACTGTTGCTGTTTCTAATTGGCCGGCCTTTTGCCACTTTTTCTTTTTCCTTTTTGAAACCTGTGAATAAAAACAACACAAAGATTGTATGTATATGACGTGTATGCATGTATGCATGAATGCATTTCCTATTCTGATGGGTTAGGTCTTCCTTGTGCTTCTCAGTGCTTCTCGCCTACAAAAGTCTTTGATCGCCTCATGGGCCTGCTTATAATTTTCTTCTGTCAGTTCTCTTCTGGGAAATGGTTGGTTCTCTTTTGTCTCATGGCTCAAGATCTCATTGTATCCCTTATTCGCGAGGTGGTAAACTGGTCACCTGCAGTCTTGATTTAGCTTTCTTCTTTTTACTGTTTGCATTTAGTCAAGATGAACCACATGGTGGGGCCTTCCATATCATCATACTATATCACATGCTACGAAATAGTCCCAATAGTTATACATATTATCGTCCTCAAGGAATGTCCAGTAATGAAACCAGAGAACATTCAAAACACTCAATGCAACTCAAATCTGAGTTTTTGAATAAATGATCTAAGCCAGACTCACAGTGTGTCTGTGCAAAGGTTCTTTCACAGTTTAATCCTTAGGTAAGCTAACTCGATGATTTCGTTTCAAAAATCGGGATCGATCGGTCAAACCAACCTAGATATCTCAATTATGCCTGCAGTTGCTTTTCAGTGCTCAATGTGGTATGATTTTCTTTCTTTTCCTTTGTCTTTCTTTTTTTTTCATTTTGAACTTCATTTTTTTTTCTCTTTTTTTTTCAACACACCTACCCTTTAAGGTAGCATTTCTCCTCATGGTGGTCCTAATACTCGCCCATGGGTAGCTTCACGGTTATCGGTTATAGGTGGTTCAATTTTTTTCTTTAGAGATTTTTCTTTCATTTTCAACCATACCACACATCATAATATAAGCAAATCAAGATAGACATCTAAGCAAACGGTCATTCACCGACCTACAATTTCTTAACCTAGTCACTTTGCCAACTACTCAGGTTTTCATTGCTAAGAACCATAATCAAGTGCTTACGAGTCTAACATAGATCAATCACTCAAAGTATCAGATAAAAGCACGTCAAGAGTTTATCGTTTCTAAGGTTTCGCCCTAAAGCAATCAATTTCATCATTGAACTTATGTCTAACTATCAAGGACTAAAAACAAACAAATTTTTCTTTTCTTTTCTTTTTCTTCTCTTTTTTCTTTTTTTTTCTTTTTCTTTTTTGAAGGCCCCCCAATGGTCTTTCTATCCTTGTCGTAAGGTTTTCTATTTCTCGATTTCCTTTTCCTCGCTATCCATGTTTGCTAAACTCTTCTTTGACAATTCTTCTTTTATCTCTAACCCAACGGATATCTATGATGGCTTTTAAGACACAGAGGGTTAACATGATGCATATATGTGTGGGATGCGTGCAATGTATGAGATTTAATATGCATGTGGTTATCAAAAGCAAAAAGAGGCAACTTTTATAGGATATACAACTATGGTTCTCATGCGGGCTTATGAAAATGTCTTTGATTGAACTCCCTCAACCCACTATAGAAACGGTCAACTAATGCACAAATTATACACATCACAAGACATGATTTCGGGGCCAATTCTCTTATCCCCAGTGGAGTCGCCAGACTGTAGGACACAGAACTTGGGTGACGCATTTGTTCTAGGCTCGCGGCCTAGTGGGAGTACGGACTAGCCCGCGGGGGACTAAACCGGAGAATAATGGAGTCGCCACCAGTGTTAACTGGGACAAAGATTTAAGGCCGCACTCACCCCTCGCAAGGGAAGACCTTAAACCGTTGGGTTCGGAATGGTCCCTAACTTATGCCACTTGTGATGATATGATTTATGCAATAAATTAACCGAGTCTACGGAACATATATACTCAAAGGTGATTTAGATCTAATATGCATCCATCAAAATAACTCATAATCTAAGTTTGCATACTTTGAAAGTAAGTCTTTAAACGACAAACACGCAATATTCCATAATAAGCACATTGAGCCATTAAACCAAAATAAACGAATAACTATTTGAACATAAACATAAACTAAATGAAATATCATGCATAATCATGCTTTGAAAATAAATAATAAACTAGGCCAAATCATGCTTTAAATAATAAATAAATAAGCTACGAACTATAGCATGCTCAAATACAAGTTTCGATGAAACGAAATACGCGTCTCTCAAGTGGTACGTGGCGTTGTATCCCGAGTAAAAACCGCACTACCGTCCATTCAGATTCGGCTACGGAATTTACCTCCAGGTTTCCATCTGATATACCACAAAAGGGAACACATATTCCGCTCATCCAACATTCACATCATGCCTCAACAAACGACTCTCATGCGATAATATTTTAAAATAAATAAAATAAACGAAGGATAATAAATAAAAAGGGTGCCCTCAGGTCTAACCTCTTTTGTCGTCTCTCGAAAGCGCGTTACACGGCCGTCGGAAGGATTATTGCTCCCAACTTTTCTGGTTCGCTGGTCCAACGTTTTTCCTCGCTGTTTCACTGTTTGGGCGGCTGTTTTCACTTCGTTTCGCTGCTGTTTTAAGGACACTGTTTTTTGGTAAATAAGGGACTGTTTTAAAGGTTTTTGAGGGGTATTGGGCTGCTGTTTTTGGACTGTTTTATGGCTAAAAAATTGGGCAGTTTTGAGGGCTGTTCGGGGCAGAATTTTGGTAATGTGAGTGCAGTTTTTTTTAGTGTACTTTTAGGCTTACTGGATAGTTTTTGGATTGAGGCGTGAAGGCTTTTAAGGGGGCTGTGTAGTGTGTGCTGGTGGCGTGATTAGGCAAGTTGGTGAGGCTTTATGCGTGCAGGTGAGTGTGTGCTGGTGGAGTGAACGTGCGTGAGGTGAGGGCCTTTATGTGGTGCGTTGAGGGCGTGTTGTTTCGTGAAGGCTGGTCAGGGCGTGAAGGCTATAGGTGCGTGAAGGTTGAGGCGTTTGAGGGGCGTCGAGCAGGGTTGGTTCGTGGCTAGTGTTGTGGGCTATATGGGCTATTAGTGTGAAGGCTGTGAAGGGCTGGTGACGATTAGAGGGGTGAGCAGGCAGCAACGTAAAAAGGGCAAGTGAGTGGAGGCGTGAGCAGGTTACGTGAGCAGTTAAGCGTTCTGAGAGACGTGTGGGCTGTGGAGACTTAATGGCTTTGAAGGCTGCTGAGATGCGTGAATTGACTAAGGGTTTCGTGCAGGTTTTTTGATTGTTGGCGTGTGGCCGAGAGAGAATTGCCGAGAGTAGATGGATGAGAGAAGAGATGGGGTTTATTATTTTGTGTGTGTTCTTGCCGTGAACCTTAGCTTCCTAGGGTTTAGTTTGTGTTATTTTGTGAGAATCGGCCAGTCCGGGTTGAATGTGTGGAGAAGGTTTATTTTTAAAGGCCAAGGGAGGGGGTTTATCTTGTTGGGGAATGAATAAGATTTGTGTATTAATTGGGGATATCTTTTAATTTAGTATGTGATAAGGAAATCTTTTAATTGAGGGAAGTAATTTGATTTATTCTTTTTAGTTAAGGATATGTTTTATTTTAATTAGGCAAGGAATCCATGAGATTTATTTAAATTGGTAGGTGATTTAATTAAATTAGGAATGTGTTTTATTTAAATTAGGAATTTAATTTAATTAGATTTTAATTTAATTTAATTTCAAGTTTAATTTAATTTGTGAATGTGATTTAATTTAATTTAATTTAAGTTTAATTTAATTGGTTTTAATTTAATTAGTGAGATGTGTTTTAAATGTTTTAATTATTCAATTTGTGAGATGTATTTTAATAGGCTTGGGTGAAATGGGCTAAGGATGTGCTTCAAAACGGAGGTCCAACAAGCGATCCTGAAGCTACTCCAGCGAGTTAAATCCAACAATGTGTCAATTCTCGACCCTTTCCTTCCAACGTCCGTTTCTCGCGGCTTTCACGACTAAAGAGATAGTGTCTCCATACGAGACTCATCATCGGGACTTATATGCAAAAATGCAGTGCCTACACCAGGACTTTATCTCACTGGTCGTGCCGCCATGTCGTCTTCTGTGCCCCTCTGTGCGTCTAATGCCCCGTGTGCGGCGTTCCTTATATCTTGGTATTTCTCGCACATCTTCGCTATATTCCCTGTCTTCTCTTCTGGAGTCGTGGAGACTATCATGGAAGGGATCTGGTGATGGTCTTCCTTCTTCTTCTTCCCATGTGTCCTCTGTTTGTGAATCTTTTTCTACAACTACGGATTTTATCCCGTAGGGGCCCCTCCTCCTGGGTCCATCGTCTTCACTTGTATCTATCACCATTTTCCCTTCTGCTTTTTCACTTCTTCTTTGACTGGTTCCGACGTCTGGTCTTTCACTGTTTGTTCCTTCCATTCTCTCCAGCCGATCCATCATGGATTTCATGCTCTCTTCTACCTTTTTCATCCAGTCTGTGGCCGGATTCCCCGACGATTGGTGATTTCCGCCTTCTGCCATCGTCTTATTAAGCGAACCACTTTTTGTTGAGTTCCCCACATACGGCACCAACTGTTGACGGTGGATTTTGGTCTCAGGGCAATATGGGAATATCACTCCGATGTAATCCTCCTTCAATAGTGAATTTGTTTGGTTATGGGGGAAACCAAAAGCAAACTTAGCAGAAGGTAGATAATGCACCAATCAAACAAAAGAGATCTAACGTGGTTCAGCGGATTTTTGTCCGACCTACGTCCACGGGCACAAACAGGACTATACTTTTATTACTAACTCGTAACTCTTATGTTTTTTTTACAAGTTTGATTCTGATCCTTTTACACATACTCTACCCTTCCCTTTATATAATAGTGAAGAAATCAGACTCCTTCTAGTATAAGGTTTCCTGGTGGATACGATTTCCTTCTCCCGCGAGGTTTCCTAACCAATCTTACTTTTACTGCCTTTATCCTACTAGGACTCTGACTCCTCAGTTTCCCATGAAGGTAGGATAACTTATCTTTCTGGAGCATATCCCGCTATACTCATGGTCTTCATGTGGTCGGTTATGATAGTCTTTTGTACTGGGAGTGCTGTTGTCGACCTGACAAGTGCCCGGTCATCTTGAACTCAAGTGTTCGGTTACCGATCATAAGTGCTCGGTCTCTTCCTGTTGTGGTCGGTCTTGTAACTTATAAGGTGGTCGGCCTTTCATGTAAAGCGTTCGGGCTCTTACTGCTGGTTTTTCATGGGTCGGGTCGGTATTAATGATCTCACTCAAGAAGGAAATTACTCTTCTACCCTTGTCGTGCTGTTTTAAATATCATAGTTCCTGAAAACACCATCAACAACATGTTAATTTAAATTATTTAATTTAATAAATATAATTTTTTATTTATTTTCCAAAAATAGTTTTTGGAAGGTGTTTGATAAATTTGAGTAATTGTTTTTTATGAAAGGAAATTACAAATTTTATTTTTGTAACATATCCTTTATTATAGTAATAAAGGATTAATGTTACAAATTTAAACAAAAATTAATCACCTTGGCCGAAACTTACAAGCATTGAATAGGAATGGTTTGCTTTGTTTTAGAAACTAGTAAACCTAGGTATAAAAGGTTTTGTAAATTTCCTTTGGCCATAACCTATCTCATTCTAACCTAGCCATCTTTCTTCTTCTTCTCTAATTCTCTCAAAAGTTGAGAAAACCAAAAACAAAATAAAAAGAAGAAAAATCAAAATCAAAAGAATAAAAGTTGTTAGTGTGCTTAAATCTCTAAAACGTTTAGGGATTACTTTATGAGTCTTGCCCACACAAGTTTCCATTGGTAACGAGATATAGTTCGGAAGACTTGTGGTGTCGATCAAAATTCTTCTCCATCTTATTTCATATTGTTCACGACTGTGAGGCATTGTTTTGCTCACTACCGCCCATTTTCTTGGTGAAACGAAACTCGGTTTGGTTTCGTTTTAATCCAAAATTTTAGGGAATATTTTGTGATGTTTTTAGGCTCTTTTCAAGTGAAAAATCAAAACCAAAACACAGCCGTTGTCCACACATTTCAAGGGATGTTTCTACAGTGCATTGGGGGTGAATCGAGTCTAAAACAGTCCAATTTTTGTCTGGTTGTTTGGGGCTGTTCGGAGACTATTCTGGGGCTGTTTCGGGGCTAGAATTTTATCAAAAACTGAAGCAAAATTACTGTGGTGGTGGCAGTAGCATTTGACATTCAAATGAAAAGGGTAGAAAATTTTTTCAAGCCTGATCAGTGTGCCTATACCGTTTCTGCTGCGCAAGGAAAATGTTTCCTACACTTTCTACACATCAATGATCATTGTACCTATTGCCAAGAAAGGTCTCCCAAGGATGATTGGGATGTCATGGTCCTCCTCTATATCAAGAACAAGGAAATCCACAAGAAAGTAAGACTTATCCACCTTAACCAAGACATCCTCTATTATTCCTCGTGGGTAGGTGAGAGATCTATATGCTAGTTGTAATGTGTCAGTTGTTGGCTTTGCCTCACCTATACCCAACTGTTTGAAGATGAATAAGGGCATTAGGTTGATACTTGCACCCAAATCGCATAGCGCCTTACCAAAATATCGATTTCCAATAGTACAGGAAATGGTAAAGTTGTCAGGATCCTTTAGCTTTGGAGGAAGCTTCTTCTGTATGATGGAACTACACTCTTCTGTGAGTGCTACTGTTTCAAATTATGTTAGCTTCCTCTTCTTGGATATCATCTCCTTCATAAACTTCACATAGTTTGGTATTCATTCCAAAACATCTGCGAATGGGATGTTTATATGGATCCTTTTAAAGATGTCTAGAAATTTAGCAAACTGAGCATCCAATTTCTTCCTTTGAAAGTGCTGAGGGTACGGAAAATGTGTCTTCGGGATGGGTGGTGGCTTATATGGAAGAGCTGTTACATTGTTCTCTTCTTCTGGTATTGTTTCTTCCTGAAGTGTCATTTCTTTGTCCTTATTGCCTTGGTCCTTATGAGTATCGCTAATCTCTTTCCCGCTCCTGAGGGTTATGGCCTGACATTGCTCCTTATGGTTGACCTCAGTATTACTAGGAAACACCCTTTTCTGATTAGCCATAGAATAAGCAATTTTTCCAATCTGCACTTCTAAAGACTTCATTGTTGCTCCGATATTGCCCTTGTGCATTTCAATATTATTCAGCCTCGACTCATTCTTCTCAAACCTCTCTAAAGTTTTAGCAACAAATGTGCTCATGAGGTCTTCTAGGGAAGGTTTCTGCTCTGATCTTTGATTTTTGAAGCCAGAATGAGGTTGCAAGACATTCTCTGTGTTAGCATAAGACAAGTTCGGATGATAATAGTTAGGCATAGGATTTCCTCTATAGTTGTTAAAATTCTGATTGTTCACATATTGGACTTGCTCATATCCTCTGTTAGGTAAGATCATTATATTAGCAGTAGTAGCTTCAATAGATGGTTGGCTTTGTAGATTGATCAATGCTGCTAGATGAGTCGTGAGGGATGACATTTGAGCTGTAAATACAACAATAGGATCCACCTCGTATATACCAGCCACCTTAGGCACAATAGTGCATTCACTTGGCCATTGTAAATTATTAATAGCCATCTCCTCCAGTAGAGCATAGGCATCTTCAGCAGACTTTTTGAACAGGGTTCCTCCAACAGTTACATCGACCATGGTTCTATTAGGACCATTCAACCCATTATAGAATAACTGAATCTGAAACCAGTCTTTGAAATTTTGCTGTGGGCATCTCTTGAGAAGATCTTTAAAGCTCTCATATGCCTCGTACAGGTTCTCGATCTCCAACTGCTTAAATATGCTAATTTATGTTCTCAATTGGGCTGATTTAGTTGGTGGAAAGAACTACGCAAGAAATGTTATAGCCATATCTTTGCCATGTAATGATGCTCCCCATTGGTATAGATTACAACCAACCCCTCGCTTTGTCCTTTAAAGAGAATGGAAACAAGCGTAGCCTGATGGTCTCTTTTGTCACGCCATTCATCTTTATGGTATCGGCCATCTACAAGAACATTTTTAAGTGAACATTGGGATCCTCTACAGCTGAACCCCCAAACTGGTTCTTTTGCACCCTGTTGATCAATGCAGGTTTCAGCTCAAAGTTATTGGCATTGATTGGTGGGTGCGCAATCCCAGAATAATTATCGTCTATGACCGGCTTGAAATGAACTCGGATTGCCATTGTTTCTTTTTCAATTTTTCCTTTCTTTTATTAGTCTCCTGTGTTGTCTTTCTATTTTAGGATCAAACAGAAGCGAGTCAAGACTTGTGGATCTTCGCATTCACTAAAGCACAAAAAGACAAAAAAAGTACTAAAACAAAAATATAAATAATAAATAAATATAAATATAAATATAAATTAAAGCTAAGGTTATTTGATAATAGTATTAATGTAAATTAGATTAACAATCCCAGACAACGGCACCAAAACCTTGTTGCGAGATTATCGTACCGCAAGTATACGGTGTCAAGTTTTAGTAAAAGATAAGTATGAGTGCCGAACCCACAAGGATTGTAATCAAATTCTCACTAAGTACTATAATTGATAAACTAAACTTTACTTAGAAAGTAATTTAAGATAAATTAAATTAAGACTAAAAACTAAGAAATAAGAAATCTAAACTTTTAATTTGAGATAATCCAAGATGAAAGAGATTTTAGAGTCGGATTTCACCTAGCTATCCCATAAGTATTTGTTATGCCAATCAATTATTACTCAATTGCATTGTTTATAAGCCAAGAACCCTAAGTTATTCTAACTTCATCTCCCGAGTGCCGAGTGAATATATTATTAATTACAGACTTCAATATCCCAATAAAAATCTAGTAATTAATAATTCATTACGCTTTGTGATTCTTTGTTAATGACTTCAAAGGGATTATAGATTCTCCCGAACTCTACAAATCTCCTCGATTATATTCTCTAGATCCTATTCAAAATCATCTCTCCCGAGTGATAGATTCTAAACATTCATCATCTTAATTTGTGGCCAACAAATCTAAAGCATTAAAAACAATTGAATATAAATAAACTGAATTAAAATTTCATAAAACTCAATTTGGAAAACAATACATAGGTTCAAGCATTAGCTACATCATCCTCTAGAACAATAAATTTAGTTCATGACTAAAGATAAAAATAATGAAATAAGGTCATGAACATATTATTGTTAGTGTTCCTAGAACATGCCAAGGATCTCTAAGGTGATTTGTGTGTGAATAAATCAAAGAAAGTTGCGGAAATACTCACTTTGATCGGATGAAGTTCAAGACTTTTTCTTCTTTGTTGGAAGCTCCAAGCCTTTGATTTGAATTCCAAACTCAAGGATGAGTTTCCCTATCACCTTCACTTGACTCCTTATGTGCTAGCAAGAACAAAAATGAAAGAAAAATTTTCTTCCAAGAGAGCAAGGTGTTCGGCAATGGGAGAGGAGAAGAGAGATGAAGTTTTGTGTTTTTTTTTTCCAAAAAACAATTACCAAATTCTTTTTCCAAAAAAGTGTATATACTTTTTCAAAAAAGAAAAGTCAAAGTGTGTTGTATAAGTTAGCTTTAAAAGCTCCCAACCACTTCCATCACACAAGTGACTTGTTGATGTAAGTTGGTGGGTCCCACAGGCTCAACACACTTCGGGCTCAGTTTCGTTTAATCCGATTAAACGAATTTTTTGTCGTAACGTAATTAAATATAATTTAATTAAATAATAATACCCAGTAAAATTATTACGGAAGTCGCTTGTGAATTAATTCTAAATTAATTCGTTCGTTAGAATTAAAATCCAATTTAATTCTGCATTGAAATCCAATTTCAATTAATATATCTAATATATTATTTAGCCCAATTAATTAAATTAAATAGTAAAATCCAATTTCACTATTAAATTTACTTTGTCGATTAATTTCAAATTAATCGCGTTCTCTCATCTCGACGAATTTAATCCCAGATAAATTATCGACGCAATTAATCCCAGATTAATTCTTTCTCTGATAATTAATGCCAGATTAATTCTTACCGTAATAAATCCCAGATTAATTTTCTCTCTCATAAATAATCCCAGATTAATTTTGTTCCAGTCAAATGTCATCGGTGAATCTTTGGGAAGCGACCCAAGAGATTCCTGGATATGTTGGCAGTAAATACGGTCATCGGACTATCCAAACATATGCGTACCCTGTACCACGTTCTTACCGATTTACAAGACATGGTTGGCTTCTAGCAAAGCACCATGCCTACCCAATTCTCCATAAATATATTCAACATGGAATATATAATCTATATCAGGCGTAGTATACTAAGTATTACGTATTACGATCCAGTATCGGATGTCACATGCGAGGCCTGGGGCTGGAGTTGTGTCTGCCCCGTACGAAGCATATATCGGATCACTAGCAACTAGTCTCTTTATGATCGAAAAGTCATGACCTAGTCGTACTTTCCCCGATGGCTATAGCACTATAGAGTACCAGTTTTGTATTCCTGCGTGATCATCATCTCCATATGACTGAAGTGATACTTCCATCTTGACATCACACCCAATACACTATGATTCTCAGTATACCCAGAAGAGGGGTACACAAAACCTGTTAAAGCCCCATACAACCAAAACCAAAGTATACTGATTGTCGCAAGTATTAGCGATGCAAGTCTCAAGTTAAGACCAAATACACCTATCTTGATTCGAATTCCCATAGACACATAGTCATACTACCAATGGGATTCCGATGGGTCTATCCAGAGCGAAGCTTTTCCCGTACCATCGGCAAATAGAACCTCCTCTCACACTTGCATGTGTATCCAATACCCAAATATATGAGAACTATGTCGTTAAGCTTCCATAACGCACACAAGTGTAATACTAGCCTATTCCGCATTATCGATGTCCAGTCTCGATAATACCACGACTAGGGATATTTAATGATTAAACCTTACATGAATTAATATTGTCTCATATCTTATTAATCCGGTACTAATCATATGGACTTTTATCATTTATATATCCAGGTAATCCAATTACAAATGATAAAAGAGCAATTTCCTTTGTCACATAGTTAATTTTGTACAAGAACACCATTTTCTTTACAAAATAGTGATGTTATGGGTCATAATTATCCAACAATCTCCCACTTGGCCTATAGCCAATTACTCAAGTGTCTAACACCTGAACTATGTATGGGTCGCTCAAACTTCTGCTGAGAAATAGCTTTCATCAGCGGATTTACAAGGTTATCATCTGATGCAATTTATTCGATCATCACATCACCACTGTGTATGATCTAACGAATCAGATGAAATAGTTGAAGTACATACTTGGATCTTTGATGAGACTGTGGTTCCTTAGCCTGTGCTGTAGCCCAGCTTAGTTGCTAACAGAACTACTCCTAATCCAATTAGGATTATATAGATCCAAAATGCTTCTTTTGCTGCCTCAGCTGCAGTAATATTCTGCTTTTATTGTTTAATCGACAACAGTATCTTGGTTGGAAGATTTCCAGCTCACTATTCTATTAATCAAACAAAATATGTACCCTTATTGCAACTCAAAGTCGTCTTTTATCGGTTTGGAAATTTGAAGCGGTAAACCAGTCACCTCAAGTTCTCATTTCCCCATATTCTCAAAAAAGCATCCTTAGTTCATCCAAGATACTCAAGGGTGTTCTTTACTTCAATCCAGTGACCATCACCTAGATTGTCCTGATTGCATCTACATATGCGCAAAGCATATGAGATATCAGGTCGTGTATATTTTCATAACATACGAGTTCTGGGAGAGTGTCAACAGCTTTCTAGATCTATCCCAGCAGATCTTTATTCCTAGAATAAAGCCGGATTCTCCCAGGTATTTCATGGAGAATTTTATGAAAGCCAAGCTTTCACCGATTATAGTTGGGAATGTTATTACCGAGAAGCAATACATCATCAACATAAGGACAATGAATGTCAGTGCGCTCCCACTAGCCTTCTTATATACACAAGAATCATCTTCGTTTTGAATGAACCCATATACATTATGATTACATCAAAATGATGGTTCTAAGAATTCAATGCTTGCTTCAATAAATGGATCGATTTAACTTTCAAGCCTTGTTATATGTTTCGGCATGAAAAAACTGTCAGGATGTTGCATACAAACATCCTCCAAAAGGTTTCCGTTAAGGAAAGTGGTTTTGGAGTCCAGTTGTCATATTTCATAAATGAAATATGCAGCAACAGCAAGCATTATCCGAATGGAATTAATCATGACAACAGGTGAAAAAGTTTCGTCGTAATCGACACATGTCGTTGACGATACCTTTTCTATACAAGCCTAGTTGTGTACATTTGTATGTTGCCATCCATGTCTGTCTTCCTTGAAGACCATTTGCAACCAATAGGTTTAAAACCTTCTGGTGCATCAACCAGTATCCAAACATGTTTCGTATACATGGAATCCATTTTAGACTTCATGGCACTTTGCCATAAATGGAGTCGATACCCTGTATCATTTCCTCATACGTAGTCGGTCCATCTTCCTCAATAAGATTAATATATACATAAGGTGAGATCAGAAACCCATACCTCCCAGGTTATTTTCTGAATCTCTCTGACATACGCAGTTCTTGTGTATTCGAAGATTATAGTAGAGTTTCATCCTTGATGAATTGTTCATGTTCCATAATGGATCGGTGTCTGGAATAGTATCACTCTGATTTTCATCGAGTTCTACTTTCCTCCCACTTACCACTGCATTTAGGAATTCCTTTTTGAGGAAAATCACATGGAGAGCAACAAATACATTGTTCTCTTGTGAGTTGTATAAGTACTATACTTTGGTTTCCCTAGGATAACCTAAAAATAGGCACTTATCCGATTTGGGTTCTAGTTTGGTATCATCCAAATGTTTAACATGCCTAGCATCCTCAAATCTTCAGGAATGAGAAATCCGGTTTCTTTCCTATTCATGTCTAATATGAAGTCTGTCTAACAGATTTTTCATGGAACCTTATTCAAAATAAGTATTGCATTGTTTAATGCGTATCCTTAGAAGGAAATTGGTAGCTTAGAGCGACTCATCATTAACCTTACCATGTCCAACTAAGTTCGGTTTCTCCGTTAGGTCACACCGTCAAATTGAGGTATTCCAGAAGGAGTCCACTGTGAAAGAATACTATACTCTTTTAAGTAATCTTGAAACTGATATGTTTAAGTATTATCCACCACGGTCCGACCGTAATGTTTTAATACTTATCCGGTCTGTTTCTATACTTCGTGTTGAAACTCTTTGAATTACTCAAAGGTTTCTGACTTGTGTTTCATAAGATACACATAACCGTAACGTGATGCCACATCCGTAAAGGTTAGGAAGTATTCATATCCAATTCTAGCCTAGCTAGATATGGGCCCACTTACGTCACTATGAACGATAGCTAACATATCGGTGGCATGTACACATTTACCATGTAAAAGGTGTTTTAGGCACTTTGACTAATAAACAAAATTCGTAGACATCATTTGAAATAGGATCAAATTCGTCCTAGTATCCACTCTTCGAAAGTGTGGATATACGAGTCGTGTTAATGTGTCCCAGACAACAATGCCACAAATAAGTCTGATTTGATTAACTCAGTTTGAGCTTTTGTTTGTCATGTTATGTTTGAGATTCATTTATATTCAAAATATAAATGTTGTTATTCACATCTAATGTGTATATCTCAATATCATCTTTATAAACAAAACACTCAGTGTTCTGGAACATAAAGGTATACCCCCAACGGGTTATACTAGATACAGAGATAATTTTCTTAGTCAAACTAGGTACATTATAATAGTCTCCTAATTTAAGTACATGTCTAAATGGCAGTTCCAAAACTTAGGTTTCTACAACCAAAACAACGACTCTCGTCCCGTTTTCGACTTGTAGGTTGATCTCAGCTGAAACCAGTCTTCTGCTTATCAGTAGATGCTGCACATCAGTACATATATTTATGTACCACATCTATTATCAAAAAAATAATTTTAAAACTAGTAGTGAACATGTTTATAACAAACATACTTGAAGCCTGAGCCTTGCCCCGCCTTCACTTCCTTCATGTCTGCCTTGTCCATACGGCAGTCATGCTTCTAGTGATCCCGTTAGCCACAGTTTAGGCAGACATCTTGGGATATGTCCTTTGTCTTCCCAAAAGACTGTGACGATTTAGCCTTGCCCTTTTCTTCACACCTCCAGAAGCCTTCGGCCAAGCTTAGGCCTTCTGGGAAGTCGAAGTAAGATGCGCCTTGCGCTTCTTGTGTTTCAGAAGCTCTGGCTGTGCATAACGGATTGAGCACTAAAGTTATCATCACAATGAGTCTTCCTAAGCTCATGTTCCACTATTTGCTCAACTCCGGGCTCAGGACCGAAAGGTTTCTCTATCAAATAGAATAACTTCTCAACTCTCAGGACTATCATGAGGTTCTATTCCTAACCTGAAAATTGGAGCCGTTTAAAATATTTTCACCCAAGATTATGTTCTAAACGCTAATATTTCATTCATCTTGATTTCAATAGTCCAACTACCTAATCAACGATTTCGGGTACAATCGAATATAATGATTACTATAGTCTAACTATATAATCAACTACAATTGATCGGTTACATTCAAATGTATTGATTACTAGAATCCAATTATATAACCAACTACAAATGAAGTAGTTTGAATACAGTCTAACTGTTTAATTAATAAAACAATTGAATATTAGTCCAACTAATATATTTATAATTAATGACGAAAAATAAAATGAGCGAGTATTGGCAAATATTTAAACGAAATTGCAAATTTAGTACTATATCTCCCACTATTTTTCGGCGAGCCTCTAACCATCTGTGGAGTACTCAGGAAACATAGTTTCCTAGTGGGCTAGGATCCCGTTAAAATATACACAACCTTGACTTTGGCCAACAAGCTATATATAATTTAACTAGGTAGATCTCTAAGAAAAATTAGATCCCATCCAATTCCTAGATCCAGTAGGTGGACCTCCAAGTCCGAAACATATATCAGATATATGTAAATATATCCAATATATTTCCTAACTTGTTTTCTCTGAATCAACTAAGCCTTGGCTTTGGGTCAACAAGATTAATGAAACCAGTTAAGCGTGACCCATTGACAGTGGAAAGCTTCGTAATCGAGGTCGATTAACAAGAAGTGACCTTGACTTTGGCCAACAAATCACAACTTGCCCAAGACATTCGATATGGAACAAAGATTTTGTGATTCAAGCACATCCGTGATGGACAAAGGTCTTGACTTTGGCCAACAAACCAATGCCAATCTTAGATCTTAAGAGAGAATCACTCAATGGAAGGAAAAACGCTTAATATTGAATGAGGGTTTTTTTCAAGTAAATTGGCAACCAATTTATTATCTTTGATTAGGTCTCATCATACCCCTTAAACATGCATTCTAAAAACATAATAAGGCGTGATAAAAATTAATAATGATATCCGGATGGATATTCGACAATTATTCCTAGAATAAATCTCTCAATCTTCTCTCTCCCGCTAGCACTATTCATACTTCTACCCAATTACATAATACTTCTAAAGAAACCTCATTAACATTGAGGGGAATTGGTGAGAGGAGAAATACAAAGAGAATAGAGATAATTGGGTGGACACGCAGGTCCAATTTAAATAAATTCTAAATTTATTACAATAATTTCCAAAATTTCCCTCACCCTTCTAATATCCATCCGATATATATTATTCATAAATAAATCCAAGTATTCACACAAAGCATGTTATCAATCACTCTAATCCAATTAATTAATCTTTGATTAATGACCATCCAATGTTCAAACAACGATTTGATTTGCGCTAGTCAAACTCGTTTAAGAATAAATACTCAAAGTAAGTATTTTGAATTATATCGAACTACAATTTCAAATCCAATTTAAATTGTATCCAATATTAATTCATGTTTAATTTCAAATTAAACAATTACACTTTCAATAGTGCCTTTAAGGACTTGGATTCCAAATCCAATCCAATTGAGTCTCAAAGGCCCAATTAGCATCCAATACTATTCAATTAAAGTCCAATGGGCTTTCAATTGATTCTTAAGGCATGGGCTTTAGCCAATATGGGTCAAACCCAAGATGCCAAGGCCCAATTAGAATCACCATTTGCCATAAAATCAATTTAGGCCCATTAGGCCCAATTAAATTATTAAAGGCCCAATGTCATATTTTGGACTTTATGGAAATTGTTTAGGCCCAAATATGATCCAAGACCAAAATTTGGCCCAACCAAGCCCATTAGCCCAAATACAACAATTAGATTAATATATCATTCCAAATTAACATTTTAATCCATTTCAAGTGTAATTAACACAATTATTTAATTAATCTAGTATTTCTAAACCACTAATTAATCATGCCTAACATTTTAATTTATGTCCAACACAAATTAAAGCACAATCAATCCATTCCAACATGTCAGGCTCACGGCATTGGCAAGGAATTTGTCATGCAACTGATTTCAATCCAATTAAATCAACCATTATCGTACATATCATGCATGCCAACAACACATCCAATATGTCAAATTTCAAAAATCACCATGAGTAAATCTAGGGTTATTTTTTGCCAAGGTATAGATTTTAGGGAAAATTAATTTAATCAATTTTACACAAATCTAATGATGAAAAAATCCAATTCAACATCATATAAACTCAACCAAACAATCAATTTAGGCAAAATCAAGCTCCAAGCACAAAATCCCCAAATTAAAGTCTAAGAACCCTATAATCAAATAATGTTTAGATCTCGCTCTGATACCATTGTTAGTGTTCCTAGAACATGCCAAGGATCTCTAAGGTGATTTGTGTGTGAATAAATCAAAGAATGTCGCGGAAATACTCACTTTGATCGGATGAAGTTCAAGACTTTTTCTTCTTTGTTGGAAGCTCCAATCCTTTGATTTGAGTTCCAAACTCAAGGATGAGTTTCCTTATCACCTTCACTTGACTCCTTATGTGCTAGCAAGAACAAAAATGAAAGAAAAATTTTCTTCCAAGAGAGCAAGGTGTTCGTCAATGGGAGAGGAGAAGAGAGATGAAGTTTTGTGTTTTGTTTTTCCAAAAAACAATTACCAAATTCTTTTTCCAAAAAAGTGTATATACTTTTTCAAAAAAGAAAAAGTCAAAGTGTGTTGTATAAGTTAGCTTTAAAAGCTCCCAACCACTTCCATCACACAAGTGACTTGTTGATGTAAGTTGGTGGGTCCCACACTTGAATTTAAAATTCAAGTTGGGTGGCTCAACACACTTCGGGCTCAGTTTCGTTTAATCCGATTAAACGAATTTTTTGTCGTAACGTAATTAAATATAATTTAATTAAATAATAATACCCAGTAAAATTATTACGGAAGTCGCTTGTGAATTAATTCTAAATTAATTCCTTCGCTAGAATAAATCCAATTTAATTCCGCATTGAAATCCAATTTCAATTAATATATCTAATATTTATTTAGCCCAATTAATTAAATAAATAGTAAAATCCAATTTCACTATTAATTTACCTGTCGATTAATTTCAAATTAATCGCGTCTCTCATCTTCGACGAATTTAATCCCAGATAAATTCTCGACGCATAATCCCAATTAATCTTCTGGTTGGACATGTATGAGTTGTACGTACGCTGCAGATTGGCAATCACGACCTTCTCAAGCCAAAAGAACGGGCATGTAGTAGAGATCATTTGCATACATACATAAGTGCACGCATATATGCATACATACAAATAGCAATTTTTTTGCAGAAACTGGAACAAACGACCAGCCTCCCAAGAAGTGGAGCAAGATATAGGGACGTTCAGTGGCAGTCAAAGTCGAAGTCCCCACGATAACAAGGCACCCGATAGTCAGAAGGACAAAGACATTAGATGAGGCCCACCAGAAAATAATAATTGGGGGCGTGCCGCGCTGCGTATTAGGTTTTGGAATGCCTACAACAATAACAAGTTTTGGAATGTCTTAGATCGGTAAAAATTGGTTTGGGAATGCCTACACAAAAAAATATGTGGCAAAGAGAGGTCTTGGAATGCTTCGGACAAGCAAAAGAATTTTAGAAAATGATTGCTTTAAAAGATGAAAAAGATCAATGAATTTAGAACACCAACAAATTTAGAATACCAATGGGTTTGGAACACAACCAGATTTGAAAAGCTGAATGGATTTAAAATGCCAAAGTAATTGGAAATAGATTTAGAATTGTAATGGATGTCTGTGAATAGGATTGGAATATTGTCAGGTTTAGAAAGCTAGACAAAATAAGAACGATGATAGATTTGGAATGTCAATTAATTTGGAATACTGATGGATTTGGAACACTAATAAATTTGGAATAACAACAAACTTAGAATTAAAGTTGGAAATGGGTTTTAAATGCCAATGGATTTGGAAAGCTAAACATAATTGGAACATTAACGGGTTTGAAATGCCAATGGATTTGGAATTCCAATGGATTTGGGACACGAATAAATTTGGAATAACGACAAACTTGGAATTGGAGCTGGAAATGGGTTTGGAATGCCAACAGATTTGGAAAACTCAACTTAATTGGAACACCGACGGGTTTAGAACGCTATTGGATTTGGAACACCGCTGGATTTGGAACACCAATAAATTGGGAATAACGACAACTTGAAATTGGAATCGATAATTTGTTTGAAATGCCGACATATTTAGAAAGCTGAAAAAAATTGAAACACGGACGGGCCTGAAATTGAAATGGACTTAGAACGCTAAAAGGATTGGAGATGGGTTTGGAATGCCAATAAATTTAGAATGCTGGGCAGGATTAGAATTCTAAAGGATTTAGAACACTAATAAAAAAATGAACTCAAGAAAGAAGACATTGGAATATAGCCTCTCACCATTAAATGAATCGACGGATCTGAGAGTCCATCATCTCACAAACCAAATGAAGTGTCCCCATCTCACACACCAATAGAGTTGGAACACCATTAGATTTAGAATGATAAACAGATTTGGAACACTGATGGAGTTGGAAAGATTGGAAAAAGGTAACACGCCAGGCGGCCTTTGAGCGCGACTAGGCTTGGAACGCCAAAGTCATTTGGATTTTAGAATGCCAATGTGGTTTGGATTTGGAATATCAATCATCACAACCGATCAAATCATCAGAGGACCCGAGGGTCCTTCAACCATCAAACCAACAATACCATCAAACCAACAATCAGACTGCTACCAATGGAAGGTAAATCTGGTGATTCCAGACGAGCCAGGTAAGTAAAAATACATGCATGACATTCATAGACTTATCACAGTCATACACTACAGAAACCTACCAAAGTGGGGGTAACTGTAGACATCGCATTTTTACGTTAGCCCGATGATGAGTCTCTTATGAAAACACCTTTGAAAATCTTGGGAAAGTTGTAAGAATTAATATTGGAAGGGAAAGAAACCACATAAAAATAAAAAAAAAAAATCCAGAGTTCTAGTTGGACATCATCTATGTCCGGCCGGATATAAACATTGATATTGTTGGAGTTGGTGCTTGGAGCGTCAATCTAAATAATGTATTTTATTATTTATTAATAAAATAACTACTTTTTCATTTCAACTTTGTTAATGGTAATTATTATGTCATAATGCTTATTAGATTGATATATATGTTGAGAATGACATCGACCTTAGAATAGTCATGTAGTAATACTTGACACTGGATGGTTTGACATTGGGATAGAATTACTATTATAATCTATTCTTAAAGTAAATATTTCTAGTCATTGGTTTTGGAATACAGTCAAATTCCTATAACCTAGGAGACTAGCATATGCTGTATATTAAAATTGGAGTTCTAATGGTTTAACCCAATGTACTATAAGCAAGGTAAGCTTGTATAGACATGTGGGAATTCATTAGAGTAAATATTAAATGACTCATAAGTGATTCCTAATAGTTGGAAGTACACACCACCGTCAATAGGAATCTCCTCAAGTCGAGTAGCATATGTGATCCTTTGACTATAAAATAACATTGATTTTGTGTGTGATCCTCTACACTTTGATGCTATATATGTCAGAGAACTTTCATGGTTTGATCGTTAGATGTTCGTTGGGTGTGGACTGATGTACTCATTAATCAAGTATGTATCAAGATAGGATCCGTCGACTCGTATGTATACCATAAGGGGTTTAGGTATCCATATGAGTAAGTCATGATTCTTGAGACTTTGGCCAAAGCCCATCACCTATGGTAGATCGCATTTATCAGAAATAGTGTTC
>SKCR01014214.1:0-56278 GCA_019454045.1 Zanthoxylum bungeanum | reverse complement strand
TATGTAATTAAAACTCAAATTCACACTTAAATCAACTGAGAATTACAAATTCCGCCTGATTTCCAACCTCTCGATATGAGTCGGTGGGTTCACTGTTCGCCTGACTGTGCGTGGATATGGCAATGAATGAGCATGAGGTCCACAGGATCATGTCTCTTCCCAATTAGCTGCATGAATTTACAGTGATTGACTGATTTCTGAAACGTCTTAATCAGTCATAGCCACAAAAATGTCTAAAACACATGATTAAAATGATCACGACCGTCTGATCTAATTAGTTAACGTTTTTTTGACAAATCACCATCTGAATTAAGTACTTCGTCTTCGAAGGGGTGGGACCTTTGCCGTCCACAAATTTAAGCAACTTCCCCTCAAGCTTTTAGCTTGATCTTTATAATAGCTAGAGATGGCTGAAAAATTAGGTCCGGTTCGGACCGGCTTTTTGACATTGCCAAGGATAAAAAATCTCTGGCCGGGCCCAAGCTTTAGAAGAGCCCAAGTCAGGCTTAACATATTAAGTTCGGCTCCAGTCCGGCCCGGGCTTAAAAATATATATATATTTTAATATGTTTGTACCATTTGTATTTATTTGTAGTGTTTGGATTGTTAGTTTATCGATGAAATTTTTGATGTATTTATAAATTGTCTTTGCATATGATGTTAACGTATTTTGTATTTGTATATTTTTAATATTTTTTCAATTTTTTTTTAAAAAACGGGTCGGATAAAACCCGGACCCGGGCATGACAGAAACTCGGGCGGGACTTTTCCCAAATTCGGACTAATATTTTCCTTGCCAGACCGGCTCATTGCCACTCTTAATAATAGCTTTCATATAGAAAATAAAAAGGTGCATGCATGGACAAAGATTCATTAAAAACAACAAAATAATATTAGTGCAAAATTTGTCAACAATTTCTCAATCTTAATGAACAATATGGCATGCCAATGCCATTTTGACTCCTAGATTTGGGAGTCTAAAAATGCAAATTAACCAATGTTTAAATCTACTCAACTAGTATTAACCCTTGAAATTGTCGAAATGCATGAGTTTAATTCAATACAAAAACTAACTTGATAGTAGATGGTTATTTAATATTTATATTTTAAGTTCGTTCATTCATTTAAGTCTAATGTTGGATATTTTCATCAAACATTTACTTCCATATATGTTGATATTTTACTTGATTCGTATCATGTGAATAGATAATGTGAGTCTATTCGTGTATGAGTAAAACTTTTATACCATGTTGAAAATTATGGGCGACCCGAGGTTCCTCCTCCATTGAAATTTACGTGGTCCATATGTGAAAGTAAAAGAACAGAAGCAAATATATGAAAAAGGAACTTTACATCGTGATCATTTTCACATAGCCAAAATTCAAAGAGGCTACATGAAAATGGACCTGCCATTAATTGTTGCCTTTAGTAACCTCAACAGTAGAAAGCAGATTCCAGGGGAAAGAAAGAGAGATCAGATCACCATTTGAGCATCTTCTAGCAAAGATATGGAAACCCCAATAAAAGTGGAACACTTATTTGAAGCTCTTGAAAAAAAATAAAAATAAGAGACCCCTTTGAAAAGTATAATGATAAATAACTTTTCATTAAGGAATTGAATTGAAGTGACCACTTTTGTGTTGAAGAAGCTTCTCCTAGGAGTGAGGGATTTAGTTGTTATAGATTTTTGAAGAACAAAGATTATATGCTGAAGGCTCTGGACATATAATATTTTGCCAGCTTTTGTCCTCTTCAAAAAGCTCAAAAAATTTAGTTTAGTGGGTCACTGACTAACCAAAACGAATAATCGAATCGATTTTATATCGAATCTTAAACGAATCAAATCAAAATATGATGAATTTGTATTCGATTCGTTTATTAAACGAATCCTAATATCAGGATTCGTATTCGATTCGTTTATTAAACGAATCAAATATGAATATTCATTTATTCGTTTAGTCATGATATTATTTAATAAAATAATTTACCACACTTGATTTATATTAATTCTTCATAAATATATACATATTTCATATGTAATTAATATATTTACTAAAAATACCTCATTAAATATTGAAAATATTAATTTTTCTATGGTAATTAACTATAATTTCTCGAATCTTAATTGAAAATTAACAAAAACTAGTAAATAAAAATAATAAAACGAATCATAAACGAATAGACGAATCAATGAGCTTAAATTCGTATTCGAAGGAATCAAATTGAATTGACCCATTTATTAAATGAATCTATTTTTTCAAATCTGTATTCGCTTTAAAACGAAACGAATCGAACAAATAAACGAATCCTGATCCAAATTATCACCCTTACTAGAAACGTAAACCTAATTGATCAGCCATTTTCGATCCATAAATCTAAAGCAAATAATTCCAATGGGACCCCTTGCATTATTGAAGAATATCGAAAATCACGTTGATGTGTAAAATAACTTCTAAACCCCCTAATATATGACTTCATCAATCTGTCGCCATATTATTTACGTAACAAATTAATAACCCAGTCACTAAATATTCTGCTTTGGATTGGATTAAGCTTCTTTAATCCAAGATTTTTGTTAAACTTTACACTTTTCTATTGCTTCCATTTCCTTAAATATATGAAGAGAGTAAATTATTATGAAATTTATATCCTAATTAGGTGGCTAAGCCCTTGCTACACACACGAAGAGAGTAAATTATTATTATTATTATTATTAAAAAAGGTTTTTAACCATTAATTAGTGTTTGATTTGTGCAACTATTGTAGCTAGCCGTTCATGCCAGATCCATCACTTGTGAATTTGTAATATTAACATCAGACTTTATGATTATATATTTTAGATTTTTCCTGACTAAAAAAACATGTATATAATTCGAGATTATTATATAAAATATAAAAATAGAAAGATATTAATCATAGACGTGACTCATGTCCTCAATAATTTTTCATTCATTATTGAGGACGTGGGTTCGAGTCTCTACAGACTCAAAGTCTCATTATCTATAAAAATGTAGATATATGAATAAATATTTTCCAAATATTAGTAGGAGTAGACTTCTAATCTACTACAAGTCTATTTATTTATTTTCCACTACATTTTAGATTATAAATATTATTGTACAAATAAAAAAAATTACTTATATAACACTAAATATATAGATGTAAAAGCTCTAAAAGAAATGAAAATGCAAGGCTATAAAGCCAAAAACATAGTGAGCGAGTGAGACACATGGGTATGCGTGTTGCTTGAAAAAGATGATTAGGGTTCCTTCAACATACAAATCTTTGCTTTTTTTTATTTTTTTTTAAATAGTTGAAAATTCTGCCGTCAAATCATCTATTTCAGGTTTAATTAGAATAGATAAAATCCTAGACTGTCCCACAAGAAATACACTCTCTGAAATACACTCTCTGAAATTGAATCCAAAATCTTTACTTCTCTCTTTCTCTTTATACACTTTTATAGATGCTTTAATTGCCCATCATTTCTTCTTCTTCAATTTCCAACTCCTCTTTAATTTTCAGTCATTGTTTTTATTTTCTTTTTTATCTCTCTTTCTATCTTTTTCTTTACCTCCAATATTTTGTTAGTCAGCTTAAAAACAACGCATTCTTTGCAACCCACATATTTTTTTTTTTATTTCCTTCTCTCTTATATTTTATATAAATAAACCCAAAAGCAAGCATTCATGGTTGTCAAAAGCCACTAATGGTAGGCCCTATCCAATACTAAAACCTTGAGCTTTTATTGGCTCTTCTCTTTTACTCTTCACTCTCAAGACTCTTTTCTTTTTCTTTCACTCAAATACATTTGGTGCAAATGCAAGTTTGGCTCCACATTGATTTGTATGTATGGATGAATCCAAATAGAGCCTCATGTGTTTCTTTATTTTTTTTATTTTTTTTTTATTTTTAATCCCCATCTCTCCATTCTTGTCTTATCTCATCTCATCAAGTCAACCCTAACATTAACTTAATTCTCAAAAAGTCTCTTTCTTCTCTCTTCGTTTTCTTTTCTTGATTACTATAATTTGTTCTCTTTGCCTTGTTGGATACATATATCAACCTTGAGTGTGTCAACTTTCAAGCTCCAATGTAATGATGACCAAATTGAAATACAGAAATATACGAGCTTTAATATATTACAGGACAAATCTTATCTATTAGAGATTCAGCATTATTTTATTAAATTGTATTATCATATATACCAAATTGCTATGTGTTAATTAATAATCTATTATATGAATGTGAGACATTCATATAAGGTAATTAACACAAGAAGCTAAAAAGACAAATCCACCAGAAATTTTAAAAAGGATTAATGGTTGGTAAGCTCTATTATTGAGCATGTTTAATATATGGTCATGGCTTTGAGAAATAATTCAATATGACACATTTTTTTGTATTATTTTTGTTCTTTCGGTTGTGAGATAAGAGAAGACTTTTCCTCTTTTTATTTTATTAGATATATAATTTAGACGGCACAAACTGCTCGCAAGTAATCATATTCACTAATAATTCCTTTGACAATAGCCAATAAGTTGTAAGTTGTTTGGTGGTATTTTAATTAAGGCCATTATGTAAAAAAAAAAAAAAAAAAAAGTTGACATGTTTGAGCATCCGTTTCATTTCTTCAATGATTTTGAGTCAAATTTCAATAAACTATTATTAAAGATTTCGTTGGTTAGCTAGAGCCTAAGGGACAGTATGATGCATTTGAGAATGGGAGACATATGATGATGTTATTTCATTTTTTTATTATTATTATTTTGAAATGTTGAAAATATCGTCGTGAAATTATCCCTTTCGCGCTTAAGCGGAACAAGTAAAATCTACGGATATCTCAGACTCTTACAAGAAACGTACTTCATAGATTCGAACCCAAAACCTGAAAATCAGATCATGAACTATACAACATCAAACCACGTCATTTTGGGATTATATGATGATGTTATTGCCAAAAAGAAAAATTAACATTATTTGGTAGTCCCACCGACGAAATCAATCATTAATATTAGTTATTTTGTTGCATTACCGTCCTCTGAATTAATGAATATTAACATCAAGTCGTTATCTAAACCACCATTATTATTATGATAAGAGAGAAATGTTGAAAGTGCTATAATTATAATAAGGCTAGAGGTTGAAACTTGAGCAAACATCTAGGAAACAAAACTATAGTTGAAAAAGGCAAGCAAGTCCAAGAGATTTATAATCAAATGCGTATTCCTAATTTCGAGTAACTATTCAATCTAATTAAGATACAGGTGATCTGATATTATCAATTAATAAATAAGTGACATGTATATTTCGATTATCATTTATTTAATAATTTTTAATATATTAGCAAACGTGACAAGATATAATTGAATTATTGTATATGGGTGAAGTGACACCTCTGTTGCCTTCAAAAATTTTTTCCCTAAATTCATATGCAAACTAATTTGATTTACAACATCATAATAATGAGTAATTTTTTCATATAATAGAATTATATGTGACGCAGTACCACCAATTAATAAACATATAATGTGTAATTATATTAAATATAATTAAATATGTATTTGGTAAGATATTATTTAATTACTATATGAGTGAATTGGTACCGGTACCACCGTTGTATTGTTTTTTTTTCAAAATAAGCCGATATCGGCGGCATTAGTGTATAATTATAACCAAAATGTGGATAGATTTTGTAAATATTGAAGTCCCAACTCCATAAACTTGAATCACATGCACATGGTACCTCAGAAGAAAATTTAGTCGTCTGAATTATTATTAATTCATCAAATTAAGCACTTTGATTTTTCCGACTAATAGGTGATGTTTTCAGAACCAGACCAATGATCGAATTGGTGATCCAAAAGATTCAATGAGTCAGTAGTTTGACCGGTTGAACCGTTTCGAAAAAATCCCGACATAGGTCATAAATAATTTGATTTAATTAAAAATTATAAAAAAAAATTTGATTTAAAAAAATTGAAATAGAATGACTTTTTTTTTTTTTTTTATCCCCTTTTTCTTTTAATTCAAGTCAACTATGCCGAATCGGCAATGGACAAAGAGAAAGCTCTAGAGTTGGGCACATTATTTCGGTACAATAGAAAAAGGACAAAGAGAGAGCCCTTGATTTGAGCACTAAAGTTCTGCAGTTGGATCAAGAGAGAGAGAGTTGAGAGGCCGTGACGAGAGAGATGAAGAAAGCAAATAAAATCGGGTTTAATAGGTTTTCGATAATGTTTCTTAGCCTTTGATTTTTAAGTATTATCCGGACCGGACACTTAGCCGATTCCTTATTCGACCGATCAAATCGTCTGATCCGATTAAAAAAACATTGCTTATAGGTATTAAGGACAGGGAATTCACTCAATTAAATTGTCAATTACTATCAAATTTACCACTTTTATTCTTCACCTATCGTTGAAATTCAAGATCAATTAACCAAACAAAAATCATTTTCTCATATTGAGCATTTACATTATATTTCTGCAGGCCTTCCAAGTTTTTTTAAAAAAAACTAAAGATCTACAGCTGTTGATTCTTCAGTCTTCGAGTACCCTTCAACTTCCACACAGGTGACAGGTGATCATCAGCCTTCACTCGAATTTCAGTCGTCAGCAAAATATTTTGGTGACGATAAGAATTTCTTTTCTCTGAGTTTTTCGAGTAAATGTATGTGCGCGCGCTCGATACTCCCAACTGCCACAAAGGAAAAAACCAGGATTTGCCCATTTGTATATTCTCCAGCCATTGTTCATAAAACATCAAACTCCATAATGTGGTAGGAAGGAATTCACAAAAGAGTATGCAAGTGCGCCAGTGAAAATGTAACTGTCGACTCTATCCAGTATACCACCTGCATTCAACATTTCCGATTTTACAGCCCTTCAAAAATGTCTATATAGTTCAAACATAGGATTAAAAACCATGTTCTCCTGTAGTTGTAAATTGTAGAGGGATTCATAGGCTGAAAGTAAAAGCTCAGAAAAGCGTGTAAACTAGTGAAACTTTAAAAAGAAGAAAGGTAATTACCATGTCCAGGTATTATTGACCCTGAGTCTTTGACACCCGCATCACGTTTGATCATGGACTCCGTAAGATCACCAAAAACTGATCCAAAAAAGTTCAAAAACCCGAAAGCTATTGCACTGACAAGCATCCATAAACAAGGTCAGAGTAAACATTTTGGTTATAGATGCAACTCTTCAATACAAAGGACTGCACTAGATGAAGATTGAATACCTTGGCAAACATTTTGGCCAGCAGAAAATCTTTGATAGTACAACAGTAGTGGCTATACAACCGCCCAAACCTACAATAGTTCCCTCCCATGTTTTCTTTGGACTAATACTAGTAAGTTGTGTCCTACCAAAAGCCTGCATCATAAAAAAAAAAAAAAAAAAAAAAAATCTCTCACTGTCTCTGAATAAATATCGGACAAAAAACAATTACATTGTAAGGTTGTCTTTGTGCTTTTGAATGATGGTATATATAAGATGGAGATTTTAAAGCAATCACTAACAAATCTGAATCTACCAAAAGAAATCCTTGTATGCCGCAACCTTAGAGATGTAAAAGTTGAGGCATTCTACCTCAAACAATAAAACAGAGGAAAAAGGAGTAAAAAAAAAAAAAATCTTCCAGACACCGCAAATTATAGGTATCATTCATGACATTAAAATCATATGAGTGCGAGGTCCTGCAAACCAATTCAGAAGCTTAAAAATTACCTTGCCACCTATGAAAGCAAATGTGTCTGCTGCAATTATGCTGCTGAAAGAAATCAAGGTTGCCACAAGACCTACTGTCCAGTGAGGTAGGCCACCAAGAAGAATTGGCCATGAAACTCCTATTCCTGCCAAATGTGAAATTCTTAGGATGCACAGCTCGATGAAAGAAAAAATAAAATGCCACAAAGGAATTAGGAGATGGAACTGAGTTCACAACCCAGCATGCTGAGGTCCTAGCAAGAAGCTTTAAGAAGGCTGAAACATCTACTTCACGTTTTTCAATCATTAACATTAAGCCAGAACACACGTCATAAAGAGGATTTAAATGACTTTAATGGTTTCAAGACCTTTACATTTGAGTAGAATCAATGCACAAACCCTGCCACAAAAAACATGCTTGGTTTGTTCTATTCAGACAAAATGGGCACACTCGGTTCTTCCTTCGATAAATTTTCTGATATCTAATTTTTGTATTAGATGTGCATAAATACCTCACCTGTATTTAACGCGGGAGTAGTTAAACCACATCGAAGCTTAACCCAGAAACAAGGAAGATAGCCACAGTAAAATAGTCCAAAGATGGTACTACTGAGTTGAGCAAAACGGGGGTTCCCTCTCTGTAAAAGCAATGCCATAGCAACAACAAAAGCCGCAAATGTCACTGAAACATCAATTTGACCAAAATACCTGACCATGAAAAGAAATACTAATCAGCAATGAACAGCGTAACCATCCTAATCAGTAACCAAGATTGAACGGCATTCTAGATCAAAGAAATTGCAAACACTATAAAAGAATTCTCTTTTGCAGAAATACTCCCAGCGGCACAAATCAAAGTATTTAGGTGAAAGAATATTAGTAAACACCAACCCAAATTGAAAAGAATTTACATTTCAAAAGGTTTGGACTTTATCAATCGAACATTTCAGAACAGAAATACAGTTGCATTCAGAATGAAATTTGATTCCCAAAGGATAAAAAATAAATGCACTCTAACAAGTAAAGGAAATTTTAACAGTTTAAAAGGTACTAATGAAGAAAATTAGTTTACCTATGAATTATTTTTTGCATCCCAAATAAACTCTACACTCAAATACAAAGCAGTAACACAGACAGTGATTTTTTTGAACCTGGGAAACACAGCATTGTAAGTACTCATGAAAATGTTAAATCCAGGAAACAGCTACATTAACTGGACCTATAGAGCATTTGAAATTTAATTTGGGAGCTGATGAAGATTCCGAACTTTGAAGAGAAGCATATGTACTCCATATTGAAGCACCAAACAACCAATACAATTATCTTCTAATGTATCATCACAAACATTAACTATACGCGAGTAATTTAGAAATCTTACAAAGTAAGTATTGGCATGAGAGCACATATAACAGAGCAAACCCGTGACACATATCTAGGTGGTGGAGTCATTCCAGCAGCAATTCCACGACTTCTAACCAACTCAAAATACTCACGTGCACCAACAAAAACAACAGCCGCAAAAAACACAGTGAAAACCCATCCTCCAGCTAGTACAACTCCTCCCACAGAGATTCCAATGCCAAGTCCAAAAACAATCCTTTTCCTCAACTGGCTTGCTTTTTGTTGACTCTCAGAATCAGAAACAGACTCCTCACTTACCGCTAATTTATGGCTATTGTCAGTTTCCTACAACACACTCATTTCAATAACTCCGTCACAAAATTAATTCATACTAATTATTTTTCTGAATCACAAACTAACTGAAATACTGATAGCTATCATTATCAACACGTGCTAACTACAGTATTTAAACTAACCAATATGCAACTGAAAATGAATCTTCTAAACTACATAGATCTCAAATAAAACATTTCACACAAGAAAATATAAATGCACGTGCTTAATTTACGAAAAAACCAACCGAATTATTACCTCTTTCAAGTTGCCGTCATCAAGGCGGTCCGGTTCAGTTCGTGACACAGCCGAAATCAAGCGGCAGTTCGTGTAAATGCCGATTTGGCGAAGTCGAAGCACCGATTTGGACCCATCAAACGCAATTCGATGACTGAGCTTCGGGCAGCGTTTTTGAGTAAAAATGAGGGTTTTGTTCGAAACGGGACGGCACGGGCGAGCACTGAGTGAAGTAAATGAGGGTGGAATTAAACGACTGTAACGATCGATTTCCACAAAAGAGGCCATCATATTTAAGAGATGATCGAACTGTCCAATTTAATTAGAGAGAATTAAACGCATTATGCTGTCGTTTTAAGGGTTTTGAAAGTGCGTTTTGGATTCGTGAAGATGGAGGTATGAGGTATCGTTGCGGTCTCGGTGAATAGTTGTTGATTGGGTTTTGCGCACGGGAGATTTGTAATTTATACGGAACGGGATTTCTGTTTTACGCGCCTTCAGGGGCGCGTGGGATGAATTTGCTTAATGTTTGTGCGCGCCAGTATTGGGTACCATGCCATGCCCATTCAACGGCCAACATATTTCAGTCATTTGGTAAACCTAATTAACGGCGAGTCATCTTAGATAATAAATATAGACGATTGATCGTCTACATGCAGAATAAACAAACGACAAAGCGTAAAGTTTTTTTTAATTGATAATAAAGGAGCGAAATAAACGAAAGAGAGAACCTTGGATACCACCGCCCTTGAATTGAATCCCTGAATTCTCTGTTCTAAATTAACAAAATGATGAGACCTGACTCATCAGATTCGGTCGGAACCTAAAGAGAGTGAGAATCCTACTTCAGAGGAATATAGGCCTAAGTATGAACATAATGGCCTAATATTAGGTAGTTTGTAAAAATAATAATAAAATTTGATAATAATTATGAGTTTTTATAAAGATATAATAATATATATTACACTCTTTACGTATACTATGAAAAGATATTTCAACTAAAGCAGTTTGAACTCTTTACATAGGTTATAAAAAGATATTTTAGCTTGAGTACATACACGGAGTTAAAACACCGCAAAATATGTATAAAAATATTATTAGGCAATTAATTGGTGCTTAAGCACAGTGATCCTTTCCAAAAACTAAAAAAGAAAAAGAAAAAAGCATAGTGATCCAAACTTGGAACTTGGAAGTGTTACTAATGCACCATCTTGAAATTTTGATTATTCTTTCGCGGCTACGATGTAATATGAAATATTGGATCATTAATAGCAATGGTGTAGCCTACTATTCATAGAATCGGCCACACAATGTTGGCCTCTCAAATTTAGTGAGCTTATAAGTTAGCTCATACTCTCAGTGCAATACTTATAAATTAATTTATACTCCCAATCAATACTTTCTACCAAACGGTGTCTTAATAACATAGCTCAATAAAACAGTCAATTAACATTGCAAAAACTATTAAAAAAAACAAAGAATTTGACCCGGTAGCTTAATTTCAAAGGCTCTCTCATAACTCACAGATTTGACTAGTTCTAGTTTTGATACAGACCAAATAACACATTGAAGATCCTGCTGATCAGTCACACACCTGTTTTATAAATTTTTCTGATATTCATTTGTTGGTCAAATCTTCTTCATAAGATAACCCAAAATGATGCCAATCAAGCCAACAATAACAACGTATATGAACGGGAGTCTACTGCTACTTCTGTTGGCTTGGCGCCTTAAGAGATCCTGCACAACATAATCTCATGTAAGCAGGCTGCAGCTATGCCATTAAATGTAATCGAATCATGATGATACAATAACTGCGAAAACTTGTATCTAAGTGCTATTATAAAAGTTTTTGCATTTGCAAAAGTCATTCATTAAGTAATCTAATTTCCGCTGTATGGCATTTGAGTGGAGAAGAGGTAGGATGTATGGCAGACTGGTACAGTTTCCATTCAATGTCACTTTTTCTATGGACAGGAGAGTGTGACTACAGTAGACTAGTGAGGCTGCCCAGGCAAATGAAGGATATATTAAAAAAAAAAAGAGAGAGAGAATAAACTGTAGCAATATTTTAAGTAAAATTGATAGCACCTAAAACTTCATTACAAGGTCAGATGATGCAACTAGCTGCTGTAATCACAAGTTATTTGTCTTCTCTTGTGTATTCAAATTGTTTAATATGAGATAGGCCCCAACACAACTTTATAGAATTAAATGAAAAGAAAATGAGAGGTATTATGATATTCCACAAATCTATGTCCACTCTCCTAAACATCCGTTAGGCATGTAGGCTCTCTACTAATTGTGCTTTCTGCATTTTCCTGGTAAAACTACGGAGCAAGCACCAACTACAATTTATGGGCTCTATTAGGAGTCTTATTACGTATAGCAAGCAAATATCAGTGTGATGGTCAGGCATTTTTATTCTTAAGAAAATCATACATGTTTTCAGGGAAAAAAGGCCTCTTACAAAATAATATGGTGTAAAAAAGATCTCACCAATTCTTGTTGAAGTTTGTTGTTTTGCTGAAGAACAGAGTTTTTCTCCTCGGTTAGCTTTGAAATGAGAGCCCTTGCCTGAAATCGCAAATATTAATCAGTTTAGTGTCAAGAAATACTAGAGATATTTTAGCAATAAAATGTTTTGAGTTTAATCCACACATTAAGTATATCTGTAGACCGTAAACTGTTGTTTAAATGTAAGTAATGATTTTGAATTATAATATAGTGATAAAATACAAATAACAAGTAATTTGCAGTCACTGATTCTTAAGTAGCATCTATGAATAATTCCATAGATCATATAACGCAGCAGTCAAACTCACCAGAAATCAGTGTAAAATTAGAATTAAAATAAGCATTCACGAGCATGTCTATTGCTTACGACAGACATACATAATGGGAAGGAAACAAAAAGTATAAGGCTGCAGACTAGATTATGGTCAGTGTTTCACACAAATTTGAAACGGATTCCCATCAGTGCAGGGCATACAATAGAAAACTGTAAACTATTGCAAAAGGATCACAGTTAAGTGACTACATTGATATAGCACAAAATTTAGCAAATATACAAACTCACATGCTGCCTGACTAACCATGTTGCCTGAGGACATTCAAAAAACCAAGAGAAACTAAAATTACCATCTTCAAGTAGGTGCATCAACACATAAAGACCTTTAAATAATGGAAAGCAGAAAGAATTAATTACATCCATGAACAATTTTATGATTTACTTACAGGAAGTGAAAAAATATCTCAACCCCCTCAATAGCTCTATTAAGCTTCATCAACGTTAGTTTAGAAGTTATAGATTTATCAGGTTTGCTTAAATGCCATCAAAACAACAACAATCTCTTTACCCAAACTGCCAAAAAGAAACACACATAGATATTGACTAGTAAACGTTCTGTCAGAACCTACACTAAATTGTGAAGGTTCTATACTAAAAATATAAAATGCATTAAACCTGAGAAATAAAAGGTATACCTCTGTTGACTTATCTTGCGGTTCATATTGCTCAACAAAAGCTCTTGAAGCCTAAAGGAAAGCAAAATTCAAAATCGCAAACGATCAAATAAAACTGAAATCACAATATTAATTCGGCTGCTTCAAAAATTCAATTACGAAAACTATCAATACTCACAGCAGCTGAAAATTCTGGAGCACCGAAATTCCCATTATCTGAAACTGATGCCCTCGGTGAAGAACCTTCTTCTGACCCTTCATGAACTGGAGATGGCGGCTGAGGTGGAGCCACATAAAGAACCCTCAATTTGCACTCTTCAACATTATGCCCTGCCTCCTTATTGAACTAGAACAAAAACCCATATAAGCCAAAAAAACTGCACCAATTAACTGGAATATATACACAAAACAAGATCAACTTGTACAAATGTCAATACCATCTCTGGAGTAATCTCCTTTGCTGTGGCCCCAGGACTTGCCACTACACTTTGAAGTAAGAACTTGTCTTTGCATTGCATGTCAGGCGGTGCCTCTTTTTGCGCTTGCATTGTAACTAATTCATAACATAAGATTGATAATTAATCATTAGGTAATTAGAAGAAACGTTAACATCTAACAACACTAATTATGAAAAAAAGTGAGAAAATACCTATAACATCAAATGTGGACCGCGGCAATACCACGCCAGTGTTTGGCCTAACATAATACTTCTTTGGATTCGTCGTTTTAACCTAAAACGCACAAAATTCAAATTCACAAACACGCAAATCAAGATGACAAATATCTAGGGCACGAACAATTCTAAATTGATTTTCAAAGATCTAAAATATACACTGAAACTATAAGAGAATTATTAAAAATTTAAATAAGTACCTTGAAAGCGACATAATTATCGGTCTTATTCGATAACTGTAGAGAGCACGAGATCTGCTTCTTCAATTCAACTTTTGTTTTAAAAAATAAAAATAAATAAAGAAAACACTTATATTAGAAACATCAAAATTGTGACAAATGAAATCAAGGATCTGTAAAAAAATAAATAAATAAAGAGAAGTTTACAAGGAAATTGAAGCTCCTGAGGTTCGATGTTGAGTAGCTCGCCAGTACTCATCATGACGCAATCGAATTTGACAGCAGCTGGAGATGGAAAGCTACTAGCAGCTGCCGGCAAGGGAAAGAGATTTTACGGTGCCGGAGGAAAGGAGAATTCTAGCTAACCGGCGAACGAACGAGCGAGAGAGCGAGCGAGAGACGAGAGTAAAAAAGAGATTTTAAGAAAGGGTTATTTTTACATAACTCCCCTCAGGTATGGTCTAATTACACATTGATAGGATGTACTCTTGTATAATCACTTACCTCCCTTAATGAAAAATCTCACATTGAATAATATTTTAAAAATAAAAATGTTACTGCAGTTGGCAGCAAGAGAGGAAAATTTCAAAGCTTCCATTTCGAGCTCCAACTTGACTCAATTCTATATTAATTAGATAAATAAGGAAAAAAAAATTAATTAAACTATCATCTAAATTAATAATCCAATTTGTATTCAGATCATCCAATCAAACGGTAATTATAAATAAAGTTTAAATCTTGATTTATCTTTTAACTATATATCTTACAAAGTAGAAATTAAAAAATTAAAAAAAAAAAAAAGAAAAAAAACAAAGAGAGGGCTATTTTCAAAAATAAACTAGGGCTATTTTTAAAAATAAACTTTTTGAGCTTCATTATTTCAATTTCACCAACAACAAGAAAAGTCAAAAACCAATTCCAATCTCAATAGCATGAAAGACAAAACCTCACCTCATTTTCAAAAATCAAATATTTTTCCCTCTCCAATGTGGCTTCTTCATCGTTTTCATCTCTAGATATTACTTTCTTCAACAACTGTTTCCACCTTCATCACTGTTGGCTTGGTTTCTACCGGAAAGCCTCACCAGTTTACTCACTCTAATTTCTTTAATCTTTTATAAATTTTTACCCAAGGAAAAATCATTATCAAGTTCGGTTTTCGTGGTACAATAACGAAATTTATTCGTGTATTACATGACATCTTTAAGCATTCAAACGTGCAACATTAGAATGTTATTACTTACATAAATTATTTTAGAAACATGAAGTGAAATTTTTTTCAGTTTCACTGTGCATTTAAATGTTAACATGATCCAGACAGTCTTTGATATTTCAGCCTTAATTTTTTCATACGATGTCTGATTTCAGTGAAATTTATACCATCGGAAATCAAAGACCGAGACCTACAACTTTCGTGTTGACAGCTTCCCAAATTCATAACATAACCAAGTTAAAAATCATCATTTCAGTGGAAGCTACAGTGAAAACGTGGAATGCTTTAGATTGTGCCATGTGGCACCACTTAAACCACTTATTTTTCACCCAAAAAGCAGTCCCGATTAAAAATATGAGACACGATTCATCATCCCTCTAATTTTGCAAACAAAAAACGTGAAGAAGAAGAATAATAAGTCCACGCTGTTTCTTCTCTCTATCTTATTTTCATTTTCAAGCCATTTTTGATCCACTCAATCTCATTTCCAAGCAAGGTAAGCTTCCTTTCTCCTTTTCTCTTCTCATTTTTGAGTTTAGAGCTTGATTAGAGGAAACCTCAATTCACCCAATTCACCCGAGAACTTCATTTTTTTTTTTGTAGATTAGCTTAATTAGAGTAGTTAGCATGCATTTTTGTGCATCTAATGACATGGATTAAACTTGTTATATGAAATGTCCAAATTTTTTCCAATATTAGGAGCTTGGTCGAATCTGAACTGCTTTGTATGGGCTGATTTGAGTTGTTTTGATGATTAATAATGATTGAATCATGCATTTCTAGGTGGTTTAGACATGGATTTAGCTAAAGGTGGCCACGGTTCCAATTCAGAACCGTAATCGAATGGAAATCGAATCGGACGGTTCTGATTCCAAACGATTCTGGTTCCAAAACTGGAACCGGAATCGAAATTTTTCGATTCGGTTAGGGTTCACCCTTGACCGAATCGAAAAGAATCACTGGAATCGAACGGTTCGATTTCGATTTCGATTCGGAACCGAACCTGACCGGTGGCCACCTCTAGATTTAGCTGGAGTTTGTAAAATGCCAAATTTTTCCCCATACCTAGGGGCTGGCTGAATTTGTCAAGCATGATGAGGGTTTGAATTTTGTTGTTTGAGCAAATATTCATGTTTGTTTAGGTGTTAGAAACTGAGTTGTGTTTGTGTATTGAATGGTAAATTTCAAGGGTGGTCAGTTGACCCTTTTTTTGTCGAATCATGCTTGTGATAGGGGGTTTGCGTTTTGTTCTTGTGTGATGAATTGTTGTGATTCATATATTTAGTGATGCTTTAATATGATTTCTATTGACTTGTGTTGAGAAAATCCATGTTACAATTGAAACCTTCAAGTTTATTAATTTAAGGGTATGGCCGAATACATTTTTATGTGGGGAAGAATTGAGTTTGTGATTTTTGATGAAGAATTGCTACGGTTCATGCTTTGGAATGTATTGACATGAGCTTAGGTTGTGTGAGTTGTAAAATTGAGTATGTTGTGTTGATAAGGACTTAATGTATGTTGTAGATTGGTATGTATGTTGTAGATTGGTAAACTTACTACCTTGAGTTTGGTATTTAAAACAAAGTGGTGATTAGTTATGTTTGTAATATTTATTGTGATGATGTAAATATATAAAGCCTTTTAGAGTAAGGCTTGGCTAAGTGGGTATTGGTAATTGAGTTTGTTTAAATATGAGTCATGTATATGTTATGATGTTGATATGAAGTTGTTTTTGTTATTTTTGTTTATGAAGGATATTGATTCATGTATTTGAGTGGCACTACATTATGTGTTGGGTAATATAGTGATGAGAATTTCAAAGTGGTAAGTTCTTTGATTTGGCCGAATTGCATGGGCTGGTTGGGAGTTGTTTTTGATAAAATAGATGATGATTCATGTGTTTGGGATAATGTTAAGTATGAGCATGTGTTGGGAACACTTTGAAGTTGTAACTTTTTATTTATGTTGGCTGGATCTTGTAAACTTTTGTTGTGAAGTTGTCTTGTTGTTTTGATGATTTTGATGATTATTTGTTATGATTCAAGTTTGATAGGAGATGATGACACAATTTTATTTTGTTGGAGTTGAAAACTCCAAAAGTTGTAAATTGAGTCATTTGGCCGAATCTATAGATGTGTGTAAGGAATTGAGATTTTTGCGTGTTGTGATAAAATATGCTTGTAATGCTAAAGCTTGATGTTGAGTTGGTGTATGTGTAATATGTGAATGCATGAAACTTGATTTAAGCTTGGTGTGTATGAAAGTTGATGTTAGTGATGACAATGATGGTAGTGTTGTAAGCATTGTTGAAGTACTTGAAGAGATATTGATAAATGTTGTCTATGAGTTAAAATGAAAACTCGAGGTGTTTTTTTTATATGGTCGGATAGTAAGTCAATTAAAGTTTGATTTTGGTTTGTGTAATGTGTTGGCCGAAAATAAAGGGATGGTTAGGGGTTTCTTTGTTGTCATTGATAATGAATTATTGATGAGCATGAAGATAAATTATAGTGATTGTCTTAATAGTTGTATGTAAACTTTTATGGTATGGAAATTATGTAGTGATGGTAAGTATTACGTTTTGAGTATGAAAGTGTACTTGTGATAATGTTAAAATATGAGTTAGTAATGGCTTGATTAGAAAGCTTTAATATTTTATCACGGATGTCTTGATCACATTATTTTGGATTATGTGTAATGTGAAGTCTTAACGTTCGAGGAAGTATGCTTGTAATTTATTTTTGATTCACTTCAGGTACTTCTCCTGAACCCATGTTTCCCGAAATAAAAGAACAAAATGAGTTAAATGTTTTCTAATAAATAACTGTAAATATGTATATATGTTCATAAGTTATTTATGGTGTGTTTACTTAAGGGCAATGAGAATGGAGGATTGTGAATCATTTCCAATAAGGTTGTTTACTTCCTAAAATTGAATAAAAATGGGAATGAGAATGAGAGCGGGGCCCACATATTTGGGAATGGGGAATGAGAATCTCATTCCCATTATTAATGGTAAATTACAATATTACCCTTAAGATAATTAATTAATATTAATTTATAAATAATAAATAAAATGTATTAATAATTAATAATTAATCAATAATTAATAAAAAATAATATTTATTATTTTAATAAAATAATATATTAATATTTAGTAATTTAATACATTAATAATTAATTAATACTTAATTTATAAATAATAAATAAAATTAATAATAATTAATAATAAAATAACATTTAATATTTTAATAAAAGAATAATTAAATATTGAGTAATTTAATACATTAAAAATTAATAATAATTAATATATAATTATAACTAAGGGTATTTTTGTAACTTTTTAACAATTCATTTCGATTATTGGACAAAGTAAACACATCAATGCCTCAATGGTAATACTACTTCATTCCGATTCCGATTCCTACAGTTAAGTAAACAATTTGTTCTGATTCCGATTTACCATTCACATTCCAGCTCATTCTGATTTCATTTCATTTCATTTCATTCCGATTCCATCTCATTCTGATTATGAGTACGTAAACGCACCATTAAAGTTTTCAATCTTGTTCGATTGTAGTGTGTGTGGATACTTACTGGGTTTCTATAACTCATGCCACTACCACTGTTAGTTTTGTAGGTTGAAAACCTAATCAGTCATCTACTTTGGCTCAGACATCTAGCTTGAGACTATGGATTGCTCAAGTTGTAGTCACCAATTCTAGAGTCATGGGAAGAGTATGATTGTTTAGTAAATTATGACATTCTTGTATTTGTTTATATTAATCAAAACATACCATTAAATGTGTGTAATGTTAAATGTTAGGTTGAATGTTTTGATTTGGGCACGAATCCCTGTAAATTGATGATGAGAAATTATTGTTTGAGTTCGGACCGGATGTCATATATGTAGGTTTGATAGTTGTTCAGTTTTTGTGATGATGGATTGTGATTCGGGATATTCATTTTTAGGGCACATTATGCCTTTTTTTTTTTTTTTTTGTAATTTTGGAGGCTTATGGAGATGAGTAATCATGTCTCCTACATGTAGCATCTTACCTCTGGCGGAGTGTTACAAGACGTCTTGTCAAATTAAGATTAAAACCCTAAAAGTTAAACTTTGTTTCTTCCGAATTTTAAAATATTTACATATTATTTTACTAATTTGCCTTTATATATTGTCTTTATTTTATTTTATTTTATTTTATAATATATATATATATATATATATATATTATACAATAGAAATAAGTAAACAACACTCATAAGTATATTATTTATTAATTTTCTAAGTTGTATTTTTTAACATAATATATAGGCCCAAACCCAAATTAGTTAAAAGAAATCCTATACACTTTTGTATCAAACATGCCCTAATATAAATGATAGCATTGAATTTGTTTGGATCATTATATTTAATTTGTATATGTATAGTGAGAATTCGAGGTTATCCAAAGTTCTGACCCTATGCGGAATTACAGACAATAAGCAGGACAAGTCCTGTTACTGCTACTATGGAATTGCAACAGGCAATTTAACAGGCAACCACAATAACAAATAAATAAAATATGCTGCAAATGTAAAAACAATAACAATAATTAAAGCAGCAAATATAATCAAACCACACAAAATCAACACAAGTAATTTTGGTGACGAAGTGGAAAACTCTTCCGAGTAAAAAACCACTCCGGGTATATCGGCTACCAGTCCAATCCACTATATCGAGAAAAACTTACAGTGATGGTCAAGACCTATGGTGGCAATTCCACCGACTCAAGTACCTCTATACTGCAAGAACTCAAGGCAACTCCTCAAGCCCGCGACCCACGGTTTTCTTCAGAACCTCTGAAGTCTCTGAGTAGATTGTATCACCTCTGAACGCCGGAACTCCGACTACCAAAACTCCTCCTATAGAACTCTAAATGATTAGAGATTTTGGGTTATGTTGTGTTGAAGGTTTATCAAAGATGGATTCTCACCATTAATAGAGAAGACAAGAAGATGATGAAGTCTTCAATGGTGAAATCAAAGAGTTGAAAGCTTTGAGAGTATTTGGCTCAAGAGAAATATGCTTCAACTAATGAGAATGGCGGCTAAGGGTTATATTTATAGGTAGGGTGAAAACCAGGGTTTTGCAGGCCAAAAACGCGTTCAGATCGCAGTCGCGTTCGAACGCTTACTAGAACGCTACACGAACGCGCCCTTTCTGTGAAGACTCGTTCGAACGTCAATCGAACGCACAACGAACGTGAGCTCTCTGGAATGCTCCCGTTCGAACCCCACAAGAACGTGCCTCGAACGTTTGCTCTCTGGAATGTGCCCGTTCGAACCCAATAGAGAACGTGACACTAACGCCAACCATTCGAACACTGCAATGAACGCACCACGAACGTATGTCTGATGCACATCAGCCAGAAACCAGTCCAATTGCACAAAGATCTTCATGAAAGATTACAACTCAATTGAACTTGTTTTGTCACGGACACATGCCAATAAAAATGGAACTCACAATCTCCCCATTTGGCATTCCGTGACAAAACACTACCTAATACAAAGATTACGGTAATAGACCCAAAAAGCAAATAGTCAACTGTCAACCATCAAAACAGTGACTTATTACAAATGGACTCGATCTAACACCTAACAAAGTAGTCTTGAAAATAATGCCACCGCAGCAACATACCTGCTACCTGAAACATCCACAAACAACAATATACCGTGAAAAGCATTGGGATAATCAAGTAAAACATAAAGCTGTACAAGTAGAAATCCTTCTCCCCCTTAATCTTAACTCCCCTTAAAACGGAGATATCTAAAGGATATTCTACGGTTCTCTTCTATATATTAAGGCTCTCCCCCTTAATATATTACTCTCCCCCTTTTTGTCACGAAATGACAAAGGGTAAACGAAACAGGAAAAATAACAGGAGAACATGAGAAAACACATGCAAGAGCATAAACAGACAGGAATTACTCCCTCTCACTAACAGGCACATACAGTTAGCAAAGTAACTCACGGGAAGTAAATCAAAACTCAGAAAAGTGCACAGGAAAGGAAAAAAATTGGTATGCAAAAACATGAAGCACACACAAGCACATACTGAGATAGATAAAAATCCTGTCAAAAACTGACTGAAACAGCATTTCAAGCTGATACAATGATACCCAGTCAGTATTCAGCTGTTTATGACATGAAACAATATGCATCATTTTAAAAGTGGCTAAATATAACACTTATGCATATGACATAAACACCAAAGTATAAAAGCACTTGCGTGAAAAATAAAGTGCACAACAAATCAAGGCTTAAGACCTTATTTTATGAGCTGGACACAGCCAAAGAACTCCATCTCTAAACAAACCAAGTCCATAAAATAGGTGTTCAAACCCAGCACCACTAGGACCTGAAAATAAGCAACATTGATTGCATGCTATATTATTTACCCCAGAAATATCATGAGCTCATATTTAATAACTCTTTCGAGTGAAGGGTTTTTGCCATTATCTTTTGAATTGGCCATTTTGGCTCTTTTGTACTTGAGTCTCATTTTTTTTTTGAATTATTTTTGCTTTTACAAGGGGATAGCAAGGTCATCTAGTCAAAAGGTCACACTATTGAGCAAACGATATGATAGAAATTAGATTGCTATTCCAAAAACTCATACATGCGACCAAGCCTTGACAACATAAAAAACGTGTATGTGAAAGTGCAAGCACAAGATATACCAAAGGTTTTTAACACACACTCATGTATATAGAGCATCAAGAAAAATAAAAGCATATCATACATGCATAATCATATATCCTACATACCAGGATCACATGTACATGCTATTCATGCTCTAACAAGCCATAAAATAAAATAAATTTTGTCTTTTTCAATTTCTTTTTTTTTTTTTTGAATTTTTCAGATTTTAACAAATAAAAATAAAGACAAAATAGGCTTGTAAAACATCCAATGGTACGTGGAGTTGTATCCCGAGTGCAGATCATACTACCGTCCATTCGGAATCGGCTATGAAATTTATGTCCGGGTTTCCATCCTATATACCAAGGGACATATAACAAAAACAAGACACACACACTCACCCATATGCTGTGAAAACAAAATAAACGTGCAAAAACATAAAACACACGCACAACACATGCAATGGGAAAATAAAATGCATCTTTTAACCAGAGTTACACCGAAGTGCACTCTCATCATGTCCATCAGGACACGCAGAAGTAGATGGGAAATCATCTTGCTTCCCCACCCAAACCTTTCTAGGAACCTCATCCACTTGAGAATTCCTAGTCACAAAGAAGGTTTCTCACTAAGAAATTGTGTCTGTTTTGTTAGTGCAGAAACTTGAGAAGCTAGATTTGAAGAGTCAAATCTAGGTGACACATTTTTAGGCCTCTTCTTTTGCTTGTGAAGCATGAAGCACTTAGGCCTAATGTGTCCCGCCTTGCCACAATGGTGGCACACAGGCACAAACCTCGGATGAGAGAGGGTTTATCCACAACACATCTAGATCGAGGTTGGGTCATAGGACGAGGAATAAATGGAGGAATAACATGACTACACTCAACAGGTTTCTTGCCTAAGTCATGTTTAGCTGCTACAGACACAACTTTGGAAGAAGAAGCCTTATCACAGTTAGGCTCAGAAATAATTCCTAACTTCGATCCACAATTTTATTCTCACTAGAAAATACATACAATTGGGTTCTAGTATCTTCAAGTTCAGTTTCTAATATTTGGACCTTATTAATTAGACCTCTATTTCTCTCCTCCAGGTCATCTACCATCAAAAGGCTCTGCTCAAATTTGGCTTGAGCTTCATTCTTTTATAGCTCAACAGCTTTCAGCCTTTTATTGACCTCTATATTAGTCTTCTTAATAGCTAAACTCTCATTAAACAGTTCAACATAAGCTATTTGAAGACTTTCCTCATCTACAGACTCATCAAGAGAGACTTCTGAATCATCATCATTAACCACAATCTCTCTCACCAGTCACACTAGCAGTAAAGGCAATAAAATTTTTCTTGCCTTTAGGAGACTCATCAGAAGAATAACCACCTTCTGAATCACTAGGAGATGCTGCCATGGCTTTCTTGCCTTTAGCCCTAAGGTATGTAGGGCACTCTGGTCGAATATGCCCATAGCCTTCACACTCATGGCATTGGACATCATGGGATCTACTGCCCCTATCATCTCTAGACTCTTTTCTGCTATGCCTACTCTCTCTAGGCATAACCTCCATATATGTATTACTGCTATGGCAACTTTTCTTAAGTTTAAGAAATTTCCTAAACTTCTTTGCAAACAAGGCCAAATCATGATCCTTGATGGTATCATCATCACTAAACGAATCATGCACAACTTCCTTAGCAATTTTCATCGCAAATGTTTTTGGCTCTCTAAAACCAGGAAGCTTTTTCTCATAAACCTGCAGCTTTCCTACGAGCTCATCTAAATTAAGCTGATCGAGGTCATTGCTTTCCTCGATGGCGGTGATTTTGGGTAGGAACTTATCAAGTAGGGATCTCAGGATTTTCCTAACTATCCTACTGGTAGGAATAGTCTCACCTAGGTTAAAACTAGAATTAACAATATCGTTAATCTCAGCATAAAACTCATCAAAGGTCTCATCTTCTTTCATTCTAGCGACCTCAAACCTAGTGGCTAAATCCTGGAGTCTATTATTTTTAACAGACAATGTGCCCTCATGCACAGTCTGCAGGATATCCCAAGCATCCTTGGCAATCTCACACATAGAGATTCTCCTAAACTCAGCAGAACAGACAGCACCATGTATGGCATTAACAGCTTTGCTGTTCCTATTGCTAGCATCAAATTCGTCCTTGGTCCAGGTCAATTTGTCTTTAGGGGAAGTGACCCCATCAACAGTAACAACGGGAGGTTTCCACCCGTATTCAACAGTCATCCAGACCCTCTCATCTAAGGACTTAAGGAAAACTCTCATGCGAACCTTCCAATGCAAATACTCCGTGCCATCAAAAAATGGCGGACAATTTAAGGGTTGACTACGCTCCATAGCTAATGGGTCAAGGATCGAGTTCAGTCTCTGATACCAATTGAGAATTCGAGGTTATCCAAAGTTCTGACCCTATGCGGAATTACAGACAATAAGCAGGACAAGTCATGTTACTGCTACTATGGAATTGCAACAGGCAATTTAACAGGCAACCACAATAACAAATAGAATAAAATATGCTGCAAATGTAAAAACAATAACAATAATTAAAGCAGCAAATATAATCAAACACACAAAATCAACACAAGTAATTTTGGTGACGAAGTGGAAAACTCTTCCGAGTAAAAAACCACTCCGGGTATATCGGCTACCAGTCCAATCCACTATATCGAGAAAAACTTACAGTGATGGTCAAGACCTATGGTGGCAATTCCACCGACTCAAGTACCTCTATACTGCAAGAACTCAAGGCAACTCCTCAAGCCCGCGACCCACGGTTTTCTTCAGAACCTCTGAAGTCTCTGAGTAGATTGTATCACCTCTGAACGCCGGAACTCCGACTACCAAAACTCCTCCTATATAAATCTAAAGGATTAGGGATTTTGGGTTATGTTGTGTTGAAGGTTTATCAAAGATGGATTCTCACCATTAATAGAGAAGACAAGAAGATGATGAAGTCTTCAATGGTGAAATCAAAGAGTTGAAAGCTTTGAGAGTATTTGGCTCAAGAGAAATATGCTTCAACTAATGAGAATGGCGGCTAAGGGTTATATTTATAGGTAGGGTGAAAACCTAGGGTTTTGCAGGCCAAAAACGCGTTCAGATCGCAGTCGCGTTCGAACGCTTACTAGAACGCTACACGAACGCGCCCTTTCTGTGAAGACTCGTTCGAACGTCAATCGAACGCACAACGAACGTGAGCTCTCTGGAATGCTCTCGTTCGAACCCCACAAGAACGTGCCTCGAACGTTTGCTCTCTGGAATGTGCCCGTTCGAACCCAATAGAGAACGTGACACTAACGCCAACCGTTCGAACACTGCAATGAACGCACCACGAACGTATGTCTGATGCACAGCAGCCAGAAACCAGTCCAATTGCACAAAGATCTTCATGAAAGATTACAACTCAATTGAACTTGTTTTGTCACGGACACATGCCAATAAAAATGGAACTCACATATAGATAATTGACTACTTTTCATTTTCAATCCACTCATTTATGTGTTTTTCTATTTACAAATGAACAGAGATTCCATTACATTTAAATAAAAAATAATCATGTTTATGTTTAGGTTTGGTTATTGAAATTCTTATTTATTGATATATTTGTAATGATTCTTATACTAAATCACGTCTTGAATAATGATAAAGTGTGTTTTTTATTTATATTTATTTTCCCTAACTTTGTTCCCACTAAGTTAATTTTTTGGTTATGTTGCCGTATGTATGTGTAATTAGATCATACCTCAAGGGATGTATGTAAAAATAACCCTTTTAAGAAACGACGTCGAATTTAAAATAAGAGACAGAGAGCTGCAAAGTTTTCTAAGTGGGACAATGATGTTTGTCTTACTCGCGTCATCTATTTGAGTTCAATCGTGATAATTATGACCCATAACATCACTATTTGTACAGAACATGGTGTTGTTGTACAAATTAACTATGTGACAAAGGAAATTGCTCTTTTATCATTTGTAATTGGAATACCGGGATATATAAATGATAAAAGTCCATATGATTAGTTCCGGATTAATAAGATATGAGACGATATTAATCCACTAAGGTTTAACCATTAAAACATCTCTAGTCGTAGTATTATCGAAATTGGACATCGATAATGCGGAATAGACTAGTATTGCACTTGTGAGAGCTTAACGTCATAGTTCTCAAATATTTGGGTATTGGATACTCATGCAAGTGTAATAGGAGGTTATATTACCGATGGTACAGAAACAGCTTCGCTCTGGATAGACCCCTCATAATTCCATTGGTAGTATGACTATGTGTCTATGGAAGTCCGAATCAGGGTAGGTGTATTTGGTCTTAACCTGAGACTTGCACCGCTAATATTTGCGACAATCAATATACTTTGGTTTTGGTCGTCCAGGACTTTAACCGGTTCTGTGTATGCCTCTTCTGGGTATATTGAGAATCGTAGTGTATTGAGTGTGATGTCGAGATGGAAGTATCACTCCAGTCATATGGAGATGATGGTCACGTAGGATACGAAACTGGTGCTCTTATATGCTACAGCTATCGGGATAATATGACTAGGTCATGTTTATCCGATTATAGAGACTAGTTACCAGAGATCCAATATGTGCTTCGTACGGGGTATACACAATTCCAGCCTCAGGCCTAGCACGTGATATCTGATACTGGATCGCAATACGCAATACTACGTATACTACGCCTGATACAGATTACATATTCCTTTAAGAATATTTTTGGAGAATTGGGTAGGCACGGTGCTTTGTTAGAAGCCAACCATGTCTTGTAAATCGGTAAAAATGTAGTACTAGGTACGTACGTGTTCGGATAGTTCGAAGACCGGATTTACTGCCAACATATCCGGGGATCTCATGGGTCTCTTCCCGAAGATTCACCAATGACGTATGACTCGGACATAATTAATCTGAGATTAATTAATAGATAGAGAAAATTAATCTAGGATTAATTATGGAGAATTTTATCTGGGATAAAATTCATATAAAAGAGAGAGAACGATTAATTTGGAATTAATCGATAAAATAATATATTCGATATATTATACGAAATTAGATTTCGAAGCGGAATTAAAATTAGATTTTAATTCGGGCGAACGAGTTAATTTAGAATTAATTCGCTAACGATGTGAATAGTAATTTTGCTAGGCATAATTATTTAATTAAATTTGATTTAATTACGTCGTAACGGAAAATTCGTTAATTCGGAATTAGCGAACCCGAGCCCGAGAGTGTTTGCGGGCCCACTCACATTTTGAATTTAAGTGCGGCCCACAAGTCACATCACGCGTCACATCACCTGTCACTTTAGTGATGGATGTCAAGTCACCTTTTGGTGATTGACAACCAGTCACTATTCATGATGGTGGTGGTTGTGGGCAATTAATGCCATTTTTCCCTCACTTTTCCCTTTTGTTTTTTGGAAAAACAAGTACCAAATGTGAAAAGTATTTTAGGATTAGGTTTTAGAAACCAAAAACACATCTCTCTCTCATTCCTCTCCTTGGCCGAAACTAGGCCTTCCATTTTCTCTCAAAGTGGCGTGAAGCTTGGCTTCACATTCTTGAAGATTTGTTGCAAATTTTCACAAGAGCTAGCACTCAAATGGGTCATTCAAAGGTGATAGTGAAAGCCATTCATGAGCATGAAATCCATTCACAAAGCTTGGAGCTTGAAGATCAAACATGGAGCACAAAGAAAGGGCATGGCCGAACCTAGGAGGAAAAGCTTGAAGAATTTTTTTTGTGTTCTACGCATCGCAAATCCGATCAAAGTGAGTATTTCCGCAACTTAACTTTCATGTAATCACACATTTCATTCGCTTAAATGATCTTGGTTTGACCTAGAAAACCCAACAATGGTATCAGAGCCATTATTTAACCCTGAAATTTGATTTATGGTAAAATTGATTTGAGCATGTTTTGATGAAATTGTTTGATTGAGTATGCTTGAATGATAATAACATAGTGTTATGCATGATCAATTTGATGAAAATTGAATTGGATTAATTTTTCCCCAAATATTTGGCTTGGTCGAAAGTTTATGGTACCATAATGTCATGATATTTTTTGTTCTTTTGATCATTGGATGAGTTGAAAGACTTGGGAAATGTTGATTTGAGATTCAATTGGATTGAAATTGGAATTGGACATTAAAACCCCAAATTGCCGTGAACAAAGAAGCATGGTGTAGACGATGATTTTCACCCGAGGTCTACAATCGAGATTTCGTGAGGGGGCACTGGCGATCCTGCAAAACAAAGAAGGTAGGATGAGCGAGAAGGGTCTACCCACCGGTATGGTGGATGCCATAGGCACTCCGACGCCCAAGTCAGTGATGGTAATGAGGTGCAAAAGTTGTAGGAGAATAGGCAAATGTCAGATGTTACCTTGATCCCCGAGGGTTGCCGTGAGGGCGGTAGGTGGGAGGTACTGAGTGCTATGTAGAGAGAGTATTCTTAGGCTATGAGTATGAGAGCTTGAATGTTTCCCCCCCATGTAGCCCTGTTTCCTATATATACATGCTCCAGTAATGTGTGCCTTTATTGCCATTTGATTGCTCGTCCGTTGGATCATGATAACGGTCGACTTAATGAGGTGCAATTACTGCATGTTGCCCGTTGTAGGCTGGAACGGATGGGTTATGAATGGTGTTTATGAGCCTAAGCATTATGTGGACTGGCATGGGGTGAGCCCCGATTATGGTTTAGGCACGTGGTATTTCACTGGGCCTGGGCTTGTGAATCTATGGGTCTCTGTATACTTCAAACATTAGGACTTTCTTTTGAGGTAGAAGCTTGGGCCTGTGTCTTATGTTGGAGAGTCTGGGGTGCGTTCAGTGTTGGACCTGAAGTAAAATGACGAAATTGCCCATGGATCAAATTTGGCACGTACAGTTTGTCCCATACTCTCTAAGTCAAGGAGTCATTGGCTTGGAGAGTACTTGACACGTGTGTCGCCTGGGACAAGGCCATAGTATGTAGGTGTACTCGAGCGTTGATGCTGCCAAACGAATGTCAAGTTATGAACTTGACTTTACAAGATCCATTGGGGAAGTACCCAGTCGACCGAACCAGATGAAAGATCGGGATAATAAATTGAACCAGATGAAGGTCATGATATAAGTCATACGACATGTGTATTCCATATCTACAACTTGAATCGACATGATTCCATGAGGGATGTCCCCGGTCGACTGGACTTGATGAGGCCAGGAAGATATAATTCATACGACATGTGTAAACCATGTCTACAACTTGACTCGACATGAGTCTATGAGGGATGTCCCTGGTCGAATGGACTTGATGAGGCTAGGAAGATATAATTCATATGACATGTGTAAACCATGTCTATAACTTGACTCGACATGAGTCTATGAGGGATGTCCCCGGTCGACTGGACTTGATGAGGCCAGGATAATCCCCATAATACAGGTCAAATGACCAGGGGAGTCTTTAATGTCGTCTAGAATTGATGATAGTTCAGGAGGATCTTCATTCTACTTGACCTTATGAAGGTCCATGAGGGTCTTCATTCCTCATTCTACAATTCTCACACTACAAGACCTGACAAAGGTTAGTGAGGGTCTTTGGTCGAATGGACCTTGTATAGGTCTAATGAAGTCTTCACTCTATTGGACTTGATGGAAGTCCATGGGAGACTACACTTTATAAGACGTCAAAAGGCCAAAGGAATCACACACGTCGTATGAGGATTATTCCAAAACAGAATGAGTGTAGTGTCGAGTGGGACAATTGATAAATGAGAAACCTTCATGTGTGTTGTGTTTAATGACACCACTTATTGATGTCAACCTACATCCCGTCGAATGGGATCTTTAACAAATGATATACATCTATGTGTGCAGTGTCAAATTGTGCCTCAGCCAAACATTATTTGCATCATGTTGAATGGGATATTCAACATATGCTTGACATATGTGCTTGTAGTGTCGAATGGTCCTATAGAATAATGTCTTGTATGAATGTATAGTGTTTTTGTCATCTGGAAAGAGGTCAGCGATCTTGATGTTGGAGAAAAATACCATTCAAAGAAGATGTTCCTCGTCGTCTGGGATTATTATAGGCTAAATTGTCATACGTGTATGTAATTTTGGTAGCTTGTACTTTGTTCGCCTCTCATTTTTGTGCATCACGTGGAAGTGGGGATTTTTTTCATGCAAACGAGCTTGCCCTTTTTTTTGTGTATAAACATCTCATGGACCTTGACTCGAATGTGACTTTAATTATGTGAGTGAAGCTTTGGCGAGTGGGGTATTTATTGGGCTATAAGTGTGTTGATGCTATTGGTACTCAAACTGTCGTATCAATAATAAAAAGAAAAGCATACGCAGAAGTAGAAAGAACAGATTTACCCTCCCAAACATCTCCTTACTGCATGCACAAACAAAAAACAAAAAGCATCGCACCCCCTATCCTACTAGGCTTTGTAGCCTCGATCAATCGAAATGCTAATCCTACGCGCTGGTGCTTTGTCGAGTGGAACACGCATCCTTTGCGTGTTTATGTGATGAAGACCAAAACAATTAACTTGATGAACTAGAGACAAAGGCAAATTTGGATAAGATGCAAAGTGTGGCCCACGGCTGATGTATGACTATGACTGTGTGCATGTGGCGCACTTGGTGAATGATATATAACATGTGAATGGCTCATGCTTGATGATTGGTTGTGGTGTGTTTGTTTAATCTGGACGTGTCTAGCAGATATGAAAACAACATGTGCCCTGTTTGTTCTGACGTGGATTTGCCTCTAAATCTTGTTTGTCACAGCCTTACTTTGTCACAAACAATCTGCGGCCTTAACACCGAGGCTTCATTGGGGTAGCTTTAAAAAATTTTGAGCCACTGACTTTGGATTTTGATTATGAATTCTCTGAAGACTCAACAGATACCATCAGCGAAGCTTCATACAACTATCTTCTCTTGTGTGGGAAATCCGTTAAGGGTAGGAACAAGAAAGGGCGAAAGCCCAAAAATTAATTAGGGGTTTACTTGAGCTGGTGCTCCAATTATTTGTTTTGGTCCTGACATAAGCTCTCACTTTAGCTGTAGTACCTCTTCTCTGAAGAGGCATCTTTCTATATTTCATATTTGGCTCTGCAATAGCCGATGTGGGACTCCAAGAAGGTATTTTTGTTTGCTGAATTTTTTTTATGAATTTGCTATAGCCGATATGGGCCAAGTGAATGGCTAAATTGGGATTATTTGGCTTTGGGCTTTTCAGTTTTGCTTAGGAAATAAGCCCACTCTACACGTGTCTTCCGAGTGGCTTTTGTGACATTTTTCTATTTGCTCAATTTTCATTGGGCTCGCATTGGGCTCTAAATTTTGGCTTTCAATTACTTATTTCAACCTTGTAAGTGGGGGGCTGCGTGTGCCAGGTTGCATGCATGGAGGACGTACGACCATTTGTCATTTTCCTTTGCACGACACATGCATCATGGGGTTCGATTTTTTTTTTTGGGAAATTTTTAACGGGAGTGGGCTGGATGTGGCTTCGACAATGTGAGCTTGGGCCTCTCAGATTTGGGCTCAAGCTTCGCTTTTGGAAAAATTGGCACGCGCATGTAACATATATTTGCAATTGTAGCATGATACTGATGCGTTTATAAAAATTAATTCGTGCATACGTGGAGCTTATGTGTTGGCTGTGCGCGATGGTTATTGTGTGTAAGACCATGCACGAAGCTAGATTGGAGAAGCCAGTGGGCTTTCCACTTTGTCGCTTGTGAAAGGTTCTTTTTGTTGAGTGAATTTCCTTCAACATTCCCATGAAGCTTGGTTATTATTGAGCCGACATAACGAAGAATTGAAGATGTCTGAGCACGTTAAGAATGAAGGTCCAAAGATAGTCTACATTCTACTATTCTTGATGAAGGTACATGTGAGTATATCCCCCACCCAACCTGTTAGAGGTCAGGATCATTCCCATACTACGGGTCAAAGGACCAAATGAGTCAACGTGTCATTTGGGGCTCATCCCATAACAATAGAATGAGGCTCGTATGATATGACATTATAAGTGTGTGAAAATTATTTAGAACAATAGAAATGACCTTATTCGACAGTTAACATATATGTAGTAAGGAATACGATAAATGTCCAGTCTCAGACGTGTAGTGTCGATTGTGATCCTTGACAAGTGCCAAGCCACATATTGTATGTTGATTGAGACATCCTCAACAAGTCTCAATCATACTTATGTCGAGTGAGACATCTTTAACAAGTCTCATGCCTTACTAATGTAGATTGGGACATTCAAACAAGGTGTCGAGCCATACCTGATAATGTCGGCTGGGATGTCCACGCTGAGTCTTCATTAAAGTATAACCCATTGGGACGTCCTCTTCACGCCAAGTCATCACTTGTTTTGTCTTCTTATGTAGTCTGAGTGAGATGACAATCCAACCATGTAGTATGGAGAATAATTAGATCCCACATCACTTGGAAGATATGAAAATTCTTTCATATGTACTTTAGAGTCGACAGTAATTCATCCATGTCGTATGAGGAATATGGCCATCATTCCATGTCATTGGGAGCTTATGATAATCCTTCCATATAGTCTAGGTCCATGGACCCATCACTTAGCCTCATTCATGAGGAAAGGTCGGGTCGATTTTTATTGATTGGTAGTCTGACCCCAGGTAGACTGGGGATAATTGCTCATTTGAACTCTTGCATTTCATTTTGCATGGAAGAGATGACTTTTGAACGGTCGGTTGGTGAAATATGGTGGCTCTCTTGGTGATTAAGTGGATGGTCACTTGATGGTGGATTTTTAATTGTCATATTGTTGAATTCTTATAAGAGATTGGTTTAGATGTTAAGATCACTTGGGTGACTCGTAGCCTCATGCGTTTGGGAGTTTGAAGAAATGTGCTCCAATGTTCGTAATTATTCTTGGAGGATGGCTAATTAAGTGATAATGAGATCTAGTGTTTGCTCATCGCATGACGCCACACGAGGTGAAGTGTTTGATAAGACATCGTGTGCTCGCCGCTTAGAGCAGCATACGCTAATTTTTGGAGGGGTGTTTGATAAGATCGTAGATTGAGAGATCTTTGTATGCTATGAATCGCTAGAGCCCCACGGTGGGCGCCAAATTGTAGACGATGATTTTCACCCGATGTCTACAATCGAGATTTCGTGAGGGGGCACTGGCGATCATGCAAAATAAAGAAGGTAGGATGAGCGAGGAGGGTCTACCCACCGGTGTGGTGGATGCCGTAGGCACTCCAATGCCCAAATCAGTGATGGTAATGAGGTGCAAAAATTGTAGGAGAAGAGGCAAAGGTCAGATGTTACCTTGATCCCCGAGGGTTGCCGTGAGGGCGGTAGGTGGGAGGTTCTGAGTGCTATAGAGAGAGAGTATTCTTAGGCTATGAGTATGAGAGCTTGAATGTTTCCCCCTTATGGAGCCATGTTTCCTATATATACATGCTCTAGTAATGTGTGCCTTTATTGCCCTTTGATTGCTCGTCCGTTGGATCATGATAACGGTCGACTTCATGAGGTACAATTACTGCGTTTTGCCCGTTGTAGGCTGGAACGGATGGATTATGAATGGTGTTTATGAGCTTGAGAGTTATGTGGACTGGCGTGGGGTGAGCCCCGATTATGGTTTAGGCACGTGGTATTTCACTGGGTCTGGGCTTGTGAATCTCTGTGCCTCTATATACTTCAAATCTTGGGACTCCCTTTTGAGGTAGAAGCTTGGGCGTGGGTTTTATGTTGGAGAGTCTGGGGTGCGTTCAGTGTTGGGCCTGAAGCAAAATGATGAAATTGCCCATGCACCAAATTTGGCCCGTACACACGGAAATGAGATGATTTTTTAATTCAATAATGTTGGACATGTGTTGATGATGATTAGCATAATTAATTATGTAAATTGATATTTTAGAATTGTTAATTTGACTAATTAATTATGGCTAATACACTTTAGTTAATTTAATTGTTATATTTGGAATATTGTAATTAAATTGGTTGGGCTAAATTTGGAATTAGGCTAATAAAGTTGTATTTGGGCTTAATGGGTTTGGTTGGGCCAAGTTTGGTTTAGGTTAATTGGTTGGATCCAATTGGGCCTAAAACCATTTCCATAAAGTCCAAATATGATTAAATGTGCCTTTAAAATTTTAATTGGGCCTAAATTGATTTTTGGCAAAAGGGTGATTCCTTATTGGGCTTTGGTTGCCAAAGTTCATGCCTTATAAATTAATTTAAAGCTCATTGGACTTTAATTAAATTGACAAGATGTTAATTGGGCTTTGAGACCCGTAAAGATTAGATTTAGAATTTAAGTCGCAAAGGCTCATTAATAAAGTGTAATTATTTAATTTAGAATTAAATATAGAATTAGTATTGAATATAAATTAAATTGGATTTACTATTGTAGTTTAATATAATTCAAGAATTCGTACTTTGAGTACTTATTCTTAAAATGAGTTGGACTCGCGCGCCAAATTAAATCGTTGTTTGAACATTGGAAGGTCATTAATTTCAGATTAATTAATTGGATTAGATTGATTGATAACATGCTTTGTGTGAATACATGGATGTGATGTATGAATAATGTATATCAGATGGATATTAGAAGGGTGATGAAAATTTTGGAAATTGTTGTAATAAATTTAGAATTTATTAATTGGACCTGCGTGTCCAGCCTATTACCTCTTGACTCTTTGTATTTCTCTTCTCACCTATTCCCCTAAATGTATATGAGGTTTCTTTAGAAGTGTTATGTAATTGGGTAGAAGTAAGAATTGTGCTAGCGGGAGAGAGGAAATGATGAGATTTGTTCTAGGAAATAAAGTGTTTTAAATATTCATCTGCATATCATTATTAATTTATTTATCGCGCCTTATTATGCTTTTAGAATGCATGTTTAAGGGTGTATGATGAGACCTAATCAAAGATAATTAATTGGTTGCCAATTACGCGAAATACCTTCAACATATATTAAGCGTTTTTCCTTCCATTAAATGATTCATTCTCAAGATCCAAGATTGACACTGGTTTGTTGGCCAAAGTCAAGACCTTTGTCCATCGCGGATGTGTTTGAATCATAAAGGCTTTGTTCCATATCGTGTGTCTTGTCCAAGTTGTGATTTGTTGGCTAAAGTCAATATCACTTCTTGTCTATCGACATCGATTACGAAACTTTCCAAGGTCAATGAGTCCCGCTTAACTGGAATCATTAAGTTTGTTGTGCTAAAGCCAAAGCTTAGTTGATTCAGAGGAAAAAGGTTAGGCAATATATTGGATATATTAGATATATGTTTTGGATTTGGATGTCCACCTACTGGATCTAGGAATTGGATGAGATCCAATTGATCTTAGAGATCTACCTAGTTAAATATCATACAATTTGTTGGCCAAAGTCAAGGTTGTGTGTTATTTAACGGGATCCTATCCCACTAGGAAACAAGGTTTCCCGAGTACTCAACAGAGGGTTAGAGGCTCGCCGAAAAATAGTGGGAGTCAAGTATTAAATTTGCAATTTCGTTTAGATACTTGCCAATACGCGCTCATTTCAATTTTTCGTCATTACGTAAATAAATATATTAGTTGGACTAATATTTAATCGTTGTTTTAATTAAACAGTTGGACTGTATTCAAACTACTTCAAATTATAGTTGATTATATAATTGGATTATAGTAATCATTATATTTGAATTTAACAATTAAATTATAGTTGATTATATAGTTAGACTATAGTAATCATTATATTAAATAGTACCTGAAATCGTTGATTAGATAGTTGGGCTATAACAATCAAGATAATTGAAAGATTAGCGTTTAAAACATAATCATGAGTGAAAATGTCTTTAAACGACTTTAATTTTAAAATTGGGAATAAAACCTCAAGATAGTCCTGGGAACTGAAAAATTATTCTATTTGATAGAACAACCTCTTGGGCCTAAGCCCCGAGTTGAGCAAATAGTAGAACATGATCTTTGGAAGATTCATGTGATGATAACTTTAGTGCTCAATCCATTACGCTTATTGCAATGACACTTTATTTTCTTCGTCAGAATTAATGATTAGATCATTGTCCCATGATGATGAAATTAAAGATCTTCATAGATATATTCTTAAATCTTAGAAGTGTAAATTGCAAAAGAAGCTCTTTCGCTCGTGTATGTCAGATGGTACATCTGTCGAGCACTAGGTGTCGCAGATGATTGCTGACATCGATCAGCTAGGTTAGCTGGGCATTACCTATGTGGCCGAGACTACCAAAGATTTGATCTTATAGTCTCAACCCGAAAGCTGGGGCAGGTTCATAATGAACCAAGAGTAAACTCTTGGAGAGTTGATGGCTATGCTCTAGGAGGCAGAGCCAGAGCTTCTAAAAGGGGCAAAGGCAAAATCATCATTGTCTTCTAGGAAGACAAAGGACATATCCCAAGATGTCTGCCTAAACTGTGGCAAGAGGGGTCACTGGATGCGTGACTGCCGTATGGACAAGACAGACGTGAAGGAGGTGAAGAGGAGCAAGACTCCGCTTCAAGCATGTTTGTCATAAACATGTTCACTACTAGTTTCAAAATTGGATTTTGATACTAGATGTGGTACATAAATATGTATTGATGTGCAGAATCTGCTGATGAGCAGGATACTGACTTCAGTTGAGATTTACCTACGAGTCGGAAACGGGACTATAATCGCTGTTTTAACCGTAGAAACCTAAGTTTAGGAACTACTATTCGAGTGTGTACTTAAATTAGGAAACTGTTATAATGTAACTAGTTTGACTAGAAACATTATCTCTATATCATGGTTTAACCCGTTGCAGGTATACCTTTATATTATAGAACACTAAAGTGTTTTATTTTATAAAGATGATATTCAGATAAGCACATTAGATGTGAATAATAGTATTTATATTTTGAATATAAATAAATATAACGTATGACATGACAAATAAATAGCTCAAACTCAATTAATCATTTGAGACTTATTTGTGGCATTGTTGTCTGGGACACATTAAACAAGATTCGTATATCCACACTTTTGAAGAGTCGAATGGGCTCGAAGTGCTAAGCTTCTACCTCCGGAATGATTCCCACATTTTACCTCATGTAGCTCTGCCAACACATGCCACACCTCGTCGTGTGTGAGGCATTTCAGGTGGGGTCCTGAAAATGATCTTCTTAGTAACTGACCATCGAATATGGTGAACCTTGATCCGAATAAGGGTATGTGTATTTGGTCTTAACCTGAGACTTGCATCGCTAATACTTGCGACAATCAATACGCTTTGGTTTTGGTAGTCCGAGACTTTAACAGGTTATGTGTACGCCTCTTCTGGGTTTATTGATAATCGTAGTGTATTGGATGTGATGTCAAGATAGAAGTATCACTTCAGTTATCTGGAGATGATGATCACACTATGATACAGAACTGGTACTCTAAAATGTTACAACTATCGGGATAATATGATAAGGTCATAATTATCCGATTAAAGAGACTAGTTGTTAGTGATCCGATATATACTTCGTACGGGGCATACACAATTCCAGCCCCAAGCATAGCATATGACATCCGATACTGGATCGCAATACGCAATACTTAGTATACTACGCCTGACAAAGATTATATATTCCTTAAAGAATATTTCTGGAGAATTGGGTAGGCACAGTGCTTTGCTAGAAACCAACCATGTCTTGTAAATATGTAAGAACGTGGTACGGGGTACGCACGTATTCAGATAGTCCGACGACCGAATTTACTTCCAACATATCTAGGGATCTCATAGGTCGCTTCCCGAAGATTCAACGATGACGTATGACTCGAACAGAATTAATCTGAGATTAATTATGAGAGAGAGAAAATTAATCTAGGATTAATTGCAGAAAGAATTTATCTGAGATAAAATTCAAATAATAGAGAGAGAACGATTAATTTGGAATTAATTGATTAAATAATATATTCGATATATTAAATGAAATTAGATTTCAAAGCGGAATTAAAATTGAATTTTAATTCGGGCGAACGAATTAATTTAGAATTAATTCGCGAGCGACTTTCGTAATAATTTTGCGAGACATTATTATTTAATTAAATTTGATTTAATTACGTCGCAACAGAAAATTCGTTAATTCAGAATTAATGAACCCGAGCCCGAGATGTGTTTTGCGGGCTCACTCGGATTTTGAATTAAAGTGGGGCCCACATCAAGTCACATCACTAGTAAATCTCATCACTTTATGTTGATGGAAGTTGTTAGTTCGTGATGGCTTGTTTCTTACACAATCATTATTTTATTTTTGATGTGTGAAAGACTAATACTAACTTTGCAAGATTTGATATTACTTTACTTTGATTTTGGAAAATCAAATACAACACACACTTTCTCCCTATCATTTTTGCTAAGGTCGAAAATTTCCCTTCTCTTTCTCTTCACTTTGCCGAGAGTTGCTTCTCACTTAGGGAAGATTTTGTTGTAATTTCTTCCATTGCTAGCACATTAAAGAGTCTACAAAGGTGATAAGGAAACTATCCCCTTGAGTTTGGAATTCTAAGATCAAGCTTGGAGCTAAAACATACAATCAAATGAGGGCTTGGAGCACTACACAAAGGTTAGAAATTTTTGATATCTCCACATCCGCCATAACTGATCGTTGTAAGTATTTTTCCGCAATCTTACTTCGATTATTCACACTTGTTTATGCTTAATAGATCATTGGCATGTTCTATGAGAATCAACAGTCTCAACTCAACATCCTCGCCCAGTAAAATTTTTCAGTGTTTTTGTTAACATCTTTGTGTGACTTCAATTAATTTACTGTCATGGCATCTCCTCAAACATATATAAGTTTCTTCAACATGTTCATTTTTATTTTCTCTCTTCAAAATCCCTCAAAGACTTTCTAATCCTATTGTTAAGGTTCTTGCGCAAACTTCCCACTTTCTTTTCCATAGGTTTAGGGTCAAGCTGTTTGAAGCACTTACATGTTACATATTAATTCTTCTGTAAACGAAATGGTGATGGAATGAAACTATGAATATTTTTATTTTTTGATTGTATCATCATTATTTTTTAATTTACGAGCTCAAATTCAAATCGACATTAAACCTATGACATCTTAATTTTTATTCCTACCTAATATAATTGATTATTTTTACCAAGAGGTTTTATACTTTTTGGTAGATTTGCAAGTAAGCAGGCATTGACTTCCTCTTCTCCACGTCACATGATCTTCGTACTCTTAGTACTATTGCTGATTAGACTGCTACAAGTTGATTATTAGAATAAAAACGTATCATCATTCGATGCACACCCTGTACAAATGTGGGTTTTTTTTAGAGCTGCTTATGTCTATTATTTGGGGCTTGATATTAATGCAGAATCAAAAAGTTATCCAATCAATGGTCATGTTATTCTCATATGTGGTGCTCTTACTTCAATCTCGCTGGCATCAATTTTCCTCTCACGCTTACTTGGTTGTATCTTTTTAGCCTCATGGATCATTTTGCCAATTGTGTTAGCCAGACACTTGATACCATACATTTATCAAAGGCTCAAAAATGGAACTATGATAACAATTTCCAATTTTTGTGACAAGTTTCACAGCTTCTATAGTTTTTTTTACATTGAAGAAACAACATTTGCCTACATAAATTCTACATCTCTGTAATGAATTAGAGATGACAATTACTACTTGTTATAGTCAATCAATGCCTCAAACATGGATATATGAGAATAATTTCTAATGTATGTGTCAGGTTTCATAGCTTCTGTAGTTCTATTACCTCCAAACGACAACATAAAAATCTCGACGATTTTTTTGGTACTATTATTATATGGGCGATATGATACCATCAACCAATAATCATATAACTTATATGAATTGTATTAAAGAAAATTATCAGTTATTTAGTTTTTTTTTTACTATTTAATACGGATGACAAGACATTATTGGAATATCACATGAATGATGTGGTACTACAGTTGTATACTAGAATTTTTAGTAAATCCATCATTGTTGTAATGAATAATAGGTACAATAACTTAAATAAATAAAACTTTCATTATAATTCTGAATTTACAAGGGCTATCTTAATCATTTGTGGTCAAAATTACAGTGATGATAAACCCTCGTTTATACTCAAATTATATTAATATTGCAAATAATTTGGTTACTTTTTTTTGAAAGATAATTTGGTTACTTGAACATGACCAAAATGCCAATATAATTAAACACATAAGCGTACTGTTACATGTATTCAATAGGGATACAAAGTATCAAATTTAATTTCACCTAATTGATACTTTTATTTTATACGCTTGTTGTAACAAAATTTTTTGCCTCAAACATTGATCTATGAGAATAATTTCCAAAGTATATGTCAGGTATCATAGCTTCTGTAGTTCTGTTACCTCCAAACGACAACATTTGCCAATCTAAATCTCAACGAATTTTTTGGTACTATTATTATATGGGCGATATGATACCATCAACCAATAATAATATAACTTATATGAATTGTATTAAAGAAAATTATCATTTTTTTTACTATTTAATACGGATGACAAGACATTATTGGAATATCACATGAATGATGTGGTACTACTGTCGTATACTAGAATTTTTCGTAAATCCCTAATTGTTGTAATGAATAATTGGTACGATAACTTAAATAAATAAAACTTTCATTATAATTCTGAATTAACAAGGGCTATCTTAATCATTTGTGGTCAAAATTAGAGTGATGACAAACCCTCAAGTTTGTACTCAAATTATATTAAAATTGCAAATAATTTGGTTACTTTTTTTTTGAAAGATAATTTGGTTACTTTAACATGACCAAAATGCCAATATAATTAAACACATAAGCGTACTGTTACATGTATTCCAAAGGGATACAAAGCATCAAATTTAATTTCACCTAATTGATACTCCTATTTTATATGCTTGTTGTAATAATTTTTTTTTGATAATTTCCATTTTCATTAGAGAATGGGTATCAGATAATTCATCTGAAGTGACTGAATAAGCTCATAATATGTGAAACTAAGATGATGCTGTTAGCAATATTTAGTGAAAAAAGGTGAGACTTCCTATCCTACATAGGAAGAGCATAGAGAATATACTATGTTTATAAGATTTCATACATCTAATGATTCTAATTGGTGTTGAAAGATTTGGAGGGAAATTATTGGTGGGAAACACAAATATTTGACAATATTTGACATATATCATTTAAAATCAAAAATTGACACTTGCGCACATAAACGAAATCGATTTCGCTCACCATTGTCCTTAATAAGGACATAGATGATAATACATTAATATTGTTTCGTTTATGTTTGTTTATTATTCTAGAGCTGCGTGAATAAAAAAGGTAGCAGACCATTAGGGAAAAAATATTAAAAGTAAAAAATCAAAACAATTAATGAAGCAAACCAAAAGAATTAAAAGTCAAAATATCACATTAAATTAGAGCTATATAATGTGACAACAAAACCATTTTATTGTGATTGTGTGCAATAATCCAGAAGTGATTGTACGCAATCCCTAGAAACCAAACAAAGCCCCAGGCACCACAAGGCACCACAAACTGACTAACCAAAAAGTCTATGTGAGCAATCCATCGAAACCAAACCAAGCAAACAATTCTTTTAGAGTTATAAATATGTTCGTTGCATCCATATCGTATCAGGATCATCATAAGAAAATACCTACCGGAAAATCTTTGTTCTTTAAGAAATTAATCGTATCGTATCGTATCGTATCAGGATCATCATAAGAAAATACCTACCGGAATATCACATTAATCGTATCGTATCAGTTTGGGCAAGGCCCATATCAGTATCAGTTTGGGGCGAGGCCACATCAGTATTAGTCTGGGGGCGAGGCCCATATCAGTATCAGTTTGGCCGAGCCCATATCAGTATCAGTTGGGGGGAGGCCCACTTAGGGATGGCGATTTTACCCACAAACCCGCAAACCCGCAAAAAAACCCGCCCGCAATGGGTAGGATTTGGTAAATATATTAGTGGGTGCGGTGCGGGTTGTGGTGATTTAAAGCAAAACCCGCTGCGGTGCGGTGCGGGGGGGTATTAAGAAAAAAATGCGGGTATCCGTGCGGGTATCCACATACCCGCAATATTATTTTTTATTAATTAATATTTTTATGACAATATAAAAAAACCTTCATACAAAAACAATTAACAAAACCTAAACCTAAACATTTATCCACAGTTCCACACTCCCACTCAAGCCGCAACCCGCAACCTGCCCAACTGGAGATTTTTTGCATGACTATTATTGTTTTTTTAATCACACTTGTTAATAAAATTATAATACAAAAATTTTGATTAAGTTCAATGATCATAAAACGGGAGAGGAGAGAGAACAGAGCGACGAGAGAGAGAAGCAAAATAAGCTAGTGTTTGCTGCAACTTCAGTAGCTTCCTGCTTATTCATTACACTTACAACATTTGAGTCTTGTAAGCATCACTTTCATTACACTTAGCATAAAAAATGACCAAAGGTTGGTGATTCTTTTTAGCTTATTGTCGATTGAGTTGGAAAACTTAGATCTATAATTATGAAAGGAAAGAAAGAACGCGTTTAATTATGTTTATATGAAAAAATAAACATATGGTACCGAGTCTTTCATACATTATATTATCTATGTACTGTATATACATACATTGCATGTTGTATATGTCAAATGAAAAATAAATGTGAAAACTACAGCTAGCAATTAAAAATAAATTATTTAATTAAAAAATATATTATTAAGAACACAAAATACTTCAAATTTTAAAAACGCAAAAAATCCGTTGGGTACCATTGCGGGTTTGTAATTTATTTTTATATGCGGTGCGTTTGGTAATGAAAATTAAAACCCGCAACGGGTATGGTGCGGGTTTGGTAATTCATTTACATATGCGGGTGCGGATTTGGTAATGGCAAACCCGCACCATACCCTACCCACTGCCATCCCTAGGCCCACTACATCATCAGTTCGAGGGCGAGGTCCCTATTGTCAGCGGTGTTGGGTCGAGGTGCCCAGGGTCGAGGTGCCCCCGTTGTCGGTTGTAGTTCCGGGTCGAGGGGTGCCCAGGGTCGAGGTGCCCACTACATCATCATTACGAGGGCGAGGTCCCTATTGTCAGCGGTGTTGGGTCGAGGTGCCCAGGGTCGAGGTGCCCCCATTTCGGTTGTAGTTCCGGGTCGAGGTGCCCACTACATCATCATTTCGAGGGCGAGGTCCCTATTGTCAGCGGTGTTGGGTCGAGGTGCCCAGGGTCGAGGTGCCCCCGTTGTCAGTTGTAGTTCCGGGTCGAGGTGCCCAGGGTCGAGATGCCCACTACATCATCAGTTCGAGGGCGAGGTCCCTATTGTCAGCGGTGTTGGGTCGAGGTGCCCAGGGTCGAGGTGCCCCCGTTGTCAGTTGTAGTTCCGGGTCGAGATGCGTGCCCAGGGTCGAGGTGCCCACTACATCATCAGTTCGAGGGTCGAGGTGCCCCCGTTGTCGGTTGCAGTTCCGGGATGCGTCCCAGGGTCGAGGGCCTACTGCATCATCATCACAGTTCACATTCGGTGGTTCGGGAACAAAGCCCAGAGGTCGAGGCACCTCGCCATCATATCAATTCAGTTCGAAGCAGCATGTAAGTCAGGTGGCAGCTGGCGAGCCAGGTAACTAAAAATGCATTGCACGAACTTTGATAAGACTGTCATTGTCACACACTGCACAGATCCCATCAAAGTGGGGGCGACTGTAGGCATTGCATTTTTGCATATCAGCCCAATGATGAGCCTCGAATGGAGGCACTACTTTTTAGTTGCGGAAGTTGCGGAAAGCGGTCGTCGGAAGGGAAGGGTCAAGAATTGACATTTTTTTATTGGATTTGGTTCGCTTGTTCAAGCTTCGGGTTCGCTCATTCGGTCTCAATTTTAAATTTATCCTCGGCCCGGTTCACACAAATACCCCACGTCCAAACCCATTTTCCATGCCCCACATTAGCCACCCACCTTTATAAACAAATCACAAAAGCCCACAACTCCCACGAACAACCATTCCTTCACATATATGATTCACAAAACCCATTCCTTCATAAACCAAACAAGCACTAAACTACAAACACCACCACCCCAGAAATAAAAATCCAAAATAAGCCCATAGTCAAACCCATGCATCTCACGTCTTTCACCAAATAATGAACAACAAACCCATTCCTACACCCATCCATTCCCATGCAACCACCCTCCATAATCTCACCTAACCCTCACGCCCATGCCCTCCTCGATACACATCTCCATTATTCACGCACAACTGCCCATGCCCCTAGCTTCATCAACAAAATCAGCCTTTCATGACAGCCACCCACGTTAACGGCTCCCTCATCAAATAAACCCTAACCAAAGCTCAACGCCATCACACTACACCACCCATAAGAACAAAAGCAGCCCTCACGACCACCCCGGACTTTTCCCCTGCCTTCACGCCTGGTGTAACAACAGCCCCTTTAACCGCCCTTGCTTCACGCCATAACACCCATCTGGCCCCTCCCTCTCTCGCTATCTCAACCCTTACAGACCCTCACGCACCTCCTTCATTCACGCCCCTTGCCCTGATACAAATTGCCACCATCACGCTGAGAACCCAGGGAGAGAACACTGCCCCTTGAACAGCCCACTGCTCAAGCCTAAACACCCCCCACTGCCACGCACGCCTAACCCTAACACCCTCACGCAACTGCCCTCATGCCCAATTTCACGCACACAAACAGCCTCCATATTCCCCCCTGAAACACACACCACATAGCCACGACACGTCTTCATCTCTTCTTCTTTCTTCACAAAAATAAGCAACACCTCTCACTGACCTTCTCAAACCAGAATATATGCCCAGCACACCACTTGCTTCCCCACTCGGCAACACATCTAGACCACTCTCACGTTACTGCCACACGTGAACCCTTCGAGCATCAGCCAACTCTCTCGGCCTTAGGATCCTTAACGCCCTTCGCCCAAGCCCTAACCTTGTCCACTCACCATGCAAAAATAAAGACAAATATAAGCCACATCTCACGCCCTTTGCACTCAGCCTCACACACGCCCTCATGATTCACAAGCCCCACACTGCAGCCCTTCAACGCCACAAACCCTCACTGCCAGCAGCCCTTCAACGCAAACTCTCTTTCACGACACCAATCAGCTCACAACCCTAAGACTCACGTAAGGACATCCAGTCCCATGCGTAACCAGCAAACACACAGCAGCAACCAATATAGCCTCAAACCCACGTCAATAAGCAGCCTCACATGCCCTCAAACTGCACCAAGTATGCCCTTATTCACACACTCAAGGAACAACCATCAAAGCTCCTCACCCACGAGCTGCCCCATGCACGGATATTGCCAGCAACCTCACGCCTAGCAGCCACAGCTCATCAACCCAACCGCCATCACCAACCTGCAAGTTAAGACCCCTCTCGCCACTGCAACAACTATTCATGCCTCTGACTCTAAAAAACGACAAACTCAGTTCGCACAAAGGACCTTCATTTCAGCCCTCAACTCACGCACAAATGGCTTCCAACTTCACGGATCAACCATCACATAAACCCTAAATACCCTTCTCAGCAGCAGACCATCAGCTCAGCCTCCAACCATACGTCCCATACACATAAATCCCTCACAAAACCAGCCCTCTTCATCCCCTAAAGCCACGCAAATCATAACCCTAAAACAGCCCCCATGCATGCGTGATAACTCACCCAAAATAGCCCTAACTGCCTCCAAGTCATGCATGCGTGAACTACACTGCCCAAACAACCCCTGAAACCCTAGACATGCACGCGTAGTGACCTCTATAAACTGCCCTACTTCACGCATAGCCTTCACGCCAAACAGCCCAGAAAATAACCCAAAATCGGCCCCCGAACCAACCCAAAGTAGTAGCCAAAACCGAGATAAAAAGTCCCCGAACAGCGAAGAAAACAGAGGAAAAACAGATAAAACAGCAGGCAGAAATAAAGAGTGAAACAGAGAAACAGAAGAAACGTGTGAGCGAAAACCGCGAGTGAAAATGGATATAAAACAGTAAAAACAGCGGAAATAGCGAACCAGCAAAACCAGTGGAAACATCAGAAATAGCGAACCAGTGAAAACAGTCGAAACGACATCCCTTCCGGCACCGTGGAACACACTCCCGGAAAGCGACTTAAAAGGTAAGACCTGAGGGCACCCTTTTATTTATTATCCTTTATTTTTTAGTTATTTTATTACTTTATTTCGCATGAGTATTGTGAATTGGTGCATGATGTGATTTCCGGGTGAACGGAGCATGTGTTCTCTCTTGCGGTATATCGGATGGAAACCCGGACGTAAATTCCGTAGCCGAATCCGAATGGACGGTATTATGGTTTGCACTCGGGATACAATGCCACGTATCACTTGAGAGACGTATTTCATTTCATCCAAACCTTGTATTTGAGCATGATTTAGTTTAGTATGTTATTTATTTTTATGCATGATTTAGTTATGTTCTTTCACAATAGGAATTTAAATTGCGTTTATGTTTAGGATGTTATTTATTCTTTGTATTTGATGATTCAACATGCTCATTGTGTGATATCGTATGTTTGCCGTTGTGATAATTACTTTTAAAGCATGATGACTTAGACATAGGATTTATTTTTATGAATATGAACTAGATTTAGGTTATTCTTGGACATGTATGTTGTGTAGATTTGGTTAAGTTATTGCACAAATCCGTTCATTACAAGTGGCATAAGTAAGGGACCATTCCGAACCCAACGGTTTGAGGTATTCCCTTGCGAGGGGTGAGTGCGGCCTTAAATCATTTTCCCGGTTCACACCGGGTGGCGACTCCGTTTTATTTCTCCGGTTTAGTCCCCCGCGGGCTACTCCGTACTCCCAACCGGGGCGCGAGCCCGGAACTGCGTCGTCCATTTCTGTGTCCTACAGTCTGGCGACTCCACTGGGGATAGAGAATCGGCCCCGAAATAATGTCTTGTAATGTTTGTGATTTGTGTTTTAATTAATCATGCCTACTGTGGGTTTAAGGAGTTTAATCAAAGGCATTATTAAAGCTAGGTGATGGTTTGGTGTCTTCCTTCACTCACTACCTTTCTATAAGGAAAAGCTGTGAGGGCACCTAGATAATCATTCACCCGTAGCTTATTGTGATAAACTAATTTGGAGGACTCGTTGTTTATTCCTGACACCAAGCGATAAGAGCCTAAGGGGCTAGGGTATTTAAGAGAGCCTCGCTCCACCCTCCCTCCGGGGAATCTACAACGGGAAATCCATTTGACAGTCAGTCACACGCCATAACTCGTTGGCACGTACCGTAAGGTATAAAAAGGGTGCACTCACTTGGTCGCTCGAACCCTTGGGTGGGGAGTCCTAGTTGTGAGCAAACCTTCGTCAGCGGGAGCCTTTGTTTACATTCTTTTAAACCTGCATGCGAACCCTAATTGTATGACCTATAGAAATCATTTCTTTTATGCTTGTGTTTGGGACCATCGTTATTTGGATTCAATTGGACTTTTTGTCAAGAGATATGAACTGGTTGGGCCATTTAAACTGGAACGAATTCGTGTCCTTTGATAATTGGGCCAAAAGCTTCTAAAATACCGATGGGCCATTTTGTGTTTAGGCCTCTTATTATTTGAAGTCGTTTAGCCATGTTATCGTAAAAGTATAAACTTGTTGGGCCTTTTCAACTGGGACAAGTTTGCACCGCGCAATGATGTGATTGAATGCTTTAAAATGATAATGGGCCAATTTGTGCAAATTATTTTATAAGCTTATTTATTCCGTACATCGCATACATGACACGCATTTCATGCATACACGCATCATGTTAACCCTTTTGTGTCTTAAAAGCCATCATAGATTCCCGTTGGGTTAGGAAAGCAGAGAGACTCGTCAAGAGACCGTCAGTCAACATGAGCAAATTAGCAAACGAGAGATCCTGCCTGGATCAATTGGAGATTAAAGTAACTGAAATTATTGAGATGTTGCAAGTTGTGACTAATGTTGTGGCCAGTTTGACCGTACCCGGTATAGCCGATAACAGAAAGTTGTACAATCAGAATGGAAAGATCATCGGGGAATCCTCGGAAGAAGCAATCAGAAAAGACAGGATAGTCATTCAGAAATTGGGAAACGGAGCAGTGAGACTATCAGATTTAAAAGAGAATGAGTTCACCGAACCGATCAATGTTGACAAAAGTGGCACAAGCACTGAGGACGACATTGAAGCCACCTTGACAGATGGATTTCGGTCATGTCTGGCTGAAGATGATGAATTTAGTGCTAACAGGGAGGCAACCCATGCACTTTATTGCGATTTCTATTTTCATGTTTTGTGTATACATGTCGTAGAATTTTTAATTATGTGTTATTTTGGTAGGTAAAAGCAAAGACATGGCATTTTAAGACAAAGGGAATGGTGCTTTGCAATCACAAAGATGGGAGCTAATTCATTAGTGGTGGCAGAGTAAAAGAAGAATTCATGAGACGCATCCTAATGAACTTATGCCAAGCAAGAGGCGTATTGAGTACATAATTCTTTTGCTTTAATTATTGCTTTGATTTGCCTTCTTTTGTTATTTTCTGTTATTTTCGTGGACAGGATCCATAACTTTTGACCTTTTAGGACTTCTTTTGGTATTTTCTTTTATCTTCGTGGATAGAATCCACGACTTTTTGACCGTTCACGATTTCTTTTGTTGTTTTCATAGACAGGATCCAGTGACCTTTTGACTTCTCGTGATCTCTTTTGTGGTTTAGCTAACAACCATTCGGTGAAAGGTATTAGTACAATTATTACTCATCATTTTTTAAGTACTATAAATTCAGCTCAATATTTCTCTCCTCAACACATTCAAATATACATCCGAGTAAAAGACAGAAAATGGAAGCCACTTCAAGAAGACGAGTTGAAACCATTTGTGTGTTTTGCGGTACCAGTGTGGGTACTAAACCGCAATACATAGAGGCAGCACAAGAATTGGGTCGAGTCATTGCTGAACGGAATATGCACTTAATATACGGTGGAGGCAATCTTGGACTGATGGGAATTGTTTCAAAGGCTGTACATGACGGAGGCAGTCCAGTTCCGGGAATCATCCCAAAACCTTTGGCGGAGGCGAATCTGATAGGACCATCAAACGGAGAAGAATTGCTCGTGCCGGGAATGTCAGAGCGACTAGTGGAAATGATTAACCGTGCAGATGCTTTTATTACTCTACCAGGAGGCTTGGGCACGTTGGAGGAAATATGTATAGTGCTATCTTGGGCGAACCTGAACATACACCGGAAACCTCTTGGATTGTTCAACGTTGATGGATTTTATGATTTTCTTTATGTGTTTCTTGAAGACAACCGAAGAAATGGGTTCGTAACAAAACCTGTGAACGAACTCCTTTTCACAGCCAGAACTGCCCAGGATTTAATTGACCAAATCTTGGCCTTTGAACCGCATGTGGACCCTATCATTTCCGAGATCAAATGGTCCGAGGACGATCGTGGTAAAAAGCGTAAACTGAATCTGGATCTTAACCTCTAAGTCTTCTGTATTAGTATCTTGTTTATTTTGTGTTATTTAAATAATAAATAATAAAAAATGAAAATTTTTTTTTGAGTTAGAGAAGTCTTTGATAGTTTGACATATGTCCGATGATGACATTGTATGCTGTAGGGAGAAACCCTAGAAACGATAAGTGCGAGACGCGCTCTCTTCCGGTATTCCGAATGGATTGATCTCAGTTAGACTCACGAGCACTTGATTACAGGATCCTAGCAGTAGAAACCTGAGTAGTTATCGAGGTGACTAGTTGAAGAGATGATGTATTAGTGAATGACCGTTTACTTGGAAGTCAACCCTGATTTACAGATGCTATGATATATGATATGGTTGGAAATAAAGAAAAAAGTCTCTGAGAAAAAAATGAAACAAAAAATAAAAAAATAAAAATAGACCACTTATAACCGATAAGCGTGAAGCTACCCATGGGCGAGTATTAGGACCACCATGAGGAGAAATGCTACCTTAAAGGGTAGGTGTGTCAGAAAAAAAGAGAAAAGAAAAGAAAAAAAAAGAAAAGAAAAAAAAAGAAAAAAAAAAGAGACAAAAGAAAAAAGATGAAAACCATATCATGTTGAGTATGTTGAAGTAATCACGGAATGTGATCAAGACATCCAGGTTGGTTAGACCCACTGGTTCGATTCTCTGAAACGAAATCACCAAGTTGGCTTACTTAAGGATTAAGCTGCGAAAGAGCCCTGACACACACACACGAGGAGTCTATTTAAGATCACCTATTCAGACGATCGGAGTTGAGTGTATCAAGTACTTTGAAGGTTCTCTGGTTTTGACACGAAGCATTCGTTGAGGACAAAGATATGTTTAGTTATCAAGATTGTCTTGTGAGAGGCAGTGCAGTATGTTGGGATGAACCATCACATCATATCAGAAGCAATTTTGGGGATGCGTCCCAGGGTTGTAACCCACTTCATCAGTATCAGCAGTTTCAGGGATGCGTCCCAGGGTTGTAACCCACTTCATCAGTATCAGCAGTTTTGGGGATGCGTCCCAGGGTTGTAACCCCCTTCATCAGTATTAGCAGTTTTGGGGATGCGTCCCAGGGTTGTAACCCACCATATCACTATCAGTCTTTGCCAAGTACGGCACATTAAGGGCGAGGCCCACGTCATTTTCAGTCCTGCCGGGTATGGCATTCTGGGGGCGAGGCCCACATTAGTTCGGTATCAGTTCTGCCGGGTATGGCATTCTGGGGGCTAGGCCCACATCAGTTCGGTATCAGTTCTGCCGGGTATGGCATTCTGGGGGCGAGGCCCACATCAGTATCAATCTTTTTTGAGTATGGCACTCTGCGGGTTGAGGCCCACATCTCTATCAGTCTTTGTTGAGTATGGCACTCTGCGGGTTGAGGCCCACATCACTATCATTCTTTGTCGGGTATGGCACTCTGGGGGCGAGGCCTACACAGAATCAGTTTTGCCGAGTGCGACACTTCAGGTATGGAGACACAGTATCAGTTTTACCGGGTATGACACTCCAAGTATACAATATCAGTTTTGACGGGTATGGAAATCCGAGAATGGAGAAGAGTCCGAGAATGAACAAACCGAGAATCTAATACGGTTCGGGAATGGACCATCCCATACAGTACAGTTCGGGGATGAACCATTACATCAGCATCAGTTTCGGGGATGAGTCCCACGGTCGTGGCCCATATCAATATCAGTATCAGTTTTTGGGGATGCGTCTCATGGTTGAGACCCACATCATCATCTTCAGCAGTTTGGGGATGCGTCCCAGGGCCGAGGCTAACGTCAATATCAGTATCAGTTTCAGGGATGAGTCATAGGGTTGAGGCCTACATCAGCATCAGAATCAGTTTTAGGTATGAGTTCCAGGGTTGAGGCCCACATCATTATCAGATTTGAGGATGCGTCCTAGGGGCGACGCCCACATCGTTATCAGCAGTTTGGGGATGAGTCCCAGGGTCGAGGCCCACATCTACATCAGTAACAGTTTTGGGGATGCGTCCCAGGGTCGAGGCCCACATTATATCAGTAGTTTTGGGGATGCGTCCCAGGGTTGTAACCCACTTTATCAGTATCAGTTTGGGGCGAGGCCCACATCAGTATTAGTCTGGGGGCGAGGCCCATATCAGTATCAGTTTGGCCGAGGCCCATATCAGTATCAGTTGGGGGGAGGCCCACTACATCATCAGTTCGAGGGCGAGGTCCCTATTGTCAGCGGTGTTGGGTCGAGGTGCCCAGGGTCGAGGTGCCCCCATTGTCGGTTGTAGTTCCGGGTCGAGGTGCCCAGGGTCGAGGTGCCCAGTACATCATCATTACGAGGGCGAGGTCCCTATTGTCAGCGGTGTTGGGTCGAGGTGCCAGGGTCGAGGTGCCCCCATTGTCGGTTGTAGTTCCGGGTCGAGGTGCCCAGGGTCGAGGTGCCCACTACATCATCATTTCGAGGGCGAGGTCCCTATTGTCAGCGGTGTTGGGTCGAGGTGCCCAGGGTCGAGGTGCCCCCGTTGTCAGTTGTAGTTCCGGCTCGAGGTGCCCAGGGTCGAGGTGCCCACTACATCATCAGTTCGAGGGCGAGGTCCCTATTGTCAGCAGTGTTGGGTCGAGGTGCCCAGGGTCGAGGTGCCCCCGTTGTCGGTTGTAGTTCCGGGTCGAGATGCGTGCCCAGGGTCGAGGTGCCCACTACATCATCAGTTCGAGGGTCGAGGTGCCCCGTTGTCGGTTGCAGTTCCGGGATGCGTCCCAGGGTCGAGGGCCTACTGCATCATCATCACAGTTCACATTCGGTGGTTCGGGAACAAAGCCCAGAGGTCGAGGCACCTCGCCATCATATCAATTCAGTTCGAAGCAGCATGTAAGTCAGGTGGCAGCTGGCGAGCCAGGTAACTAAAAATGCATTGCACGAACTTTGATAAGACTGTCATTGTCACACACTGCACAGATCCCATCAAAGTGGGGGCGACTGTAGGCATTGCATTTTTGCATATCAGCCCAATGATGAGCCTCGAATGGAGGCACTACTTTTTAGTTGCGGAAGTTGCGGAAAGCGGTCGTCGGAAGGGAAGGGTCAAGAATTGACATTTTTTTATTGGATTTGGTTCGCTTGTTCAAGCTTCGGGTTCGCTCATTCGGTCTCAATTTTAAATTTATCCTCGGCCCGGTTCACACAAATACCCCACGTCCAAACCCATTTTCCATGCCCCACATTAGCCACCCACCTTTATAAACAAATCACAAAAGCCCACAACTCCCACGTGAACAACCATTCCTTCACATATATGATTCACAAAACCCATTCCTTCATAAACCAAACAAGCACTAAACTACAAACACCAACCACCCAGAAATAAAAATCCAAAATAAGCCCATAGTCAAACCCATGCATCTCACGTCTTTCACCAAATAATGAACAACAAACCCATTCCTACACCCATCCATTCCCATGCAACCACCCTCCATAATCTCACCTAACCCTCACGCCCATGCCCTCCTCGATACACATCTCCATTATTCACGCACAACTGCCCATGCCCCTAGCTTCATCAACAAAATCAGCCTTTCATGACAGCCACCCACGTTAACGGCTCCCTCATCAAATAAACCCTAACCAAAGCTCAACGCCATCACACTACACCACCCATAAGAACAAAAGCAGCCCTCACGACCACCCCGGACTTTTCCCCTGCCTTCACGCCTGGTGTAACAACAGCCCCTTTAACCGCCCTTGCTTCACGCCATAACACCCATCTGGCCCCTCCCTCTCTCGCTATCTCAACCCTTACAGACCCTCACGCACCTCCTTCATTCACGCCCCTTGCCCTGATACAAATTGCCACCATCACGCTGAGAACCCAGGGAGAGAACACTGCCCCTTGAACAGCCCACTGCTCAAGCCTAAACACCCCCCACTGCCACGCACGCCTAACCCTAACACCCTCACGCAACTGCCCTCATGCCCAATTTCACGCACACAAACAGCCTCCATATTCCCCCCTGAAACACACACCACATAGCCACGACACGTCTCTCATCTCTTCTTCTTTCTTCACAAAAATAAGCAACACCTCTCACTGACCTTCTCAAACCAGAATATATGCCCAGCACACCACTTGCTTCCCCACTCGGCAACACATCTAGACCACTCTCACGTTACTGCCACACGTGAACCCTTCGAGCATCAGCCAACTCTCTCGGCCTTAGGATCCTTAACGCCCTTCGCCCAAGCCCTAACCTTGTCCACTCACCATGCAAAAATAAAGACAAATATAAGCCACATCTCACGCCCTTTGCACTCAGCCTCCACACGCCCTCATGATTCACAAGCCCCACACTGCAGCCCTTCAACGCCACAAACCCTCACTGCCAGCAGCCCTTCAACGCAAACTCTCTTTCACGACACCAATCAGCTCACAACCCTAAGACTCACGTAAGGACATCCAGTCCCATGCGTAACCAGCAAACACACAGCAGCAACCAATATAGCCTCAAACCCACGTCAATAAGCAGCCTCACATGCCCTCAAACTGCACCAAGTATTGCCCTTCATTCACACACTCAAGGAACAACCATCAAAGCTCCTCACCCACGAGCTGCCCCATGCACGGATATTGCCAGCAACCTCACGCCTAGCAGCCACAGCTCATCAACCCAACCGCCATCACCAACCTGCAAGTTAAGACCCCTCTCGCCACTGCAACAACTATTCATGCCTCTGACTCTAAAAAACGACAAACTCAGTTCGCACAAAGGACCTTCATTTCAGCCCTCAACTCACGCACAAATGGCTTCCAACTTCACGGATCAACCATCACATAAACCCTAAATACCCTTCTCAGCAGCAGACCATCAGCTCAGCCCTCCAACCATACGTCCCATACACATAAATCCCTCACAAAACCAGCCCTCTTCATCCCCTAAAGCCACGCAAATCATAACCCTAAAACAGCCCCCATGCATGCGTGATAACTCACCCAAAATAGCCCTAACTGCCTCCAAGTCATGCATGCGTGAACTACACTGCCCAAACAACCCCTGAAACCCTAGACATGCACGCGTAGTGACCTCTATAAACTGCCCTACTTCACGCATAGCCTTCACGCCAAACAGCCCAGAAAATAACCCAAAATCGGCCCCCGAACCAACCCAAAGTAGTAGCCAAAACCGAGATAAAAAGTCCCCGAACAGCGAAGAAAACAGAGGAAAAACAGATAAAACAGCAGGCAGAAATAACGAGTGAAACAGAGAAAACGGTGAGCGAAAACCGCGAGTGAAAATGGATAAAACAGTAAAAACAGCGGAAATAGCGAACCAGCAAAACCAGTGGAAACATCAGAAATAGCGAACCAGTGAAAACAGTCGAAACGACATCCCTTCCGGCACCGTGGAACGCACTCCCGGAAAGCGACTTAAAAGGTAAGACCTGAGGGCACCCTTTTATTTATTATCCTTTATTTTTTAGTTATTTTATTACTTTATTTCGCATGAGTATTGTGAATTGGTGCATGATGTGATTTCCGGGTGAACGGAGCATGTGTTCTCTCTTGCGGTATATCAGATGGAAACCCGGACGTAAATTCCGTAGCCGAATCCGAATGGACGGTATTATGGTTTGCACTCGGGATACAATGTCACGTATCACTTGAGAGACGTATTTCGTTTCATCCAAACCTTGTATTTGAGCATGATTTAGTTATGTTCTTTCACAATAGGAATTTAAATTGCGTTTATGTTTAGGATGTTATTTATTCTTTGTATTTGATGATTCAACATGCTCATTGTGTGATATCGTATGTTTGCCGTTGTGATAATTACTTTTAAAGCATGATGACTTAGACATAGGATTTATTTTTATGAATATGAACTAGATTTAGGTTATTCTTGGACATGTATGTTGTGTAGATTTGGTTAAGTTATTGCACAAATCCGTTCATTACAAGTGGCATAAGTAAGGGACCATTCCGAACCCAACGGTTTGAGGTATTCCCTTGCGAGGGGTGAGTGCGGCCTTAAATCATTTTCCCGGTTCACACCGGGTGGCGACTCCATTTTATTTCTCCGGTTTAGTCCCCCGCGGGCTACTCCGTACTCCCAACCGGGCCGCTAGCCCGGAACTGCGTCGTCCATTTCTGTGTCCTACAGAGTGCAAAATAATGAATTGAGAGAACTTGGACCCATACGCAAATTCAGAGTTAGAATAGTACTGACAGTCACAAATAGAGCTTGTATGAAGAAATTACCGATTGCGAGAAAAACAAGCTGCTTGCTCTGCCATCTTCATCACAGACGGGGAATGTTAGTCTTACTCTTACGCTTATCATATGCATGTTGTCTTAACTCAACATCCTCACCCAGTAAAATTTTTCAATGTTTTTATTAACATCTTTGTGTGACTTCATTTAATTTACTGTCATGGCATCTCCTCAAACATATATAAGTTTCTTCAACATTTTCATTTCTATTTTCTCTCTTCAAAATCTATCAAAGAGTTTCTAATCCCATTGTTAAGGTTCTTGCGCAAACTTCTCACTTTCTTTTCCATAGGTTAAGGTCAAGTTGCTTGAAGCACTAGCATGTTATGTAACACCCCGGATTATTTTTACCCATATTTTTATTTTTGTGGGTTAAAAATTTAAGGATTTAATTATTAAATTGGTTGAATTTGGATTTAATTATGCTGTTAAGGAAGAGTTTTGGGTGGCAAACGAATTTTGCCATATTTGTATATATATTATATATATACACACACTTACGCACAGGTTTATAAAAAAAAAAAAGAAAGTAAGGCAGAAGGATATACAAGAAGTGGGATAGTGACAGAAAGAAAGAAGA
>SKCR01014213.1:0-71654 GCA_019454045.1 Zanthoxylum bungeanum | reverse complement strand
AGTCTCGATAATACTTCGGCTAGGGATATTTAATGATTAATCCTTCGGGGATTGATACTGTCTCATATCATCTCAATCTAGGAACTAATCATATGGACCTCTCTTCATTTATACATCTATGGTGATCTAATCACAAATGATGAGAGTGCAATTTCCTTGTCACATAGTTAATTTGTACAGCAACACCGTGATCTGTACAAATAGTGACGCTATGGGTCATATTATCCAACAATTAAAAGAAAACAAAGAAAGGTAGAGAGAAAAGAAAGGAAAATCAAGAAAAGCTTGGAAAATAGTAAGTATTTCCAACCTTCCATTAGAGAGTATTTTGTTCCTCTTGTTGTGGGCAACATCTTGTGATGTTCTTGAGTTTTTCTATTCTTTATTCTTTGTATTTTTGATGGATAAATGTTTGGTGAAAGTGTAGAGCATGTATAATGGAGAAAGCTTGTGACTAGTGTAGTTATAAGTATTCTTTTATGGTTTTGGAAACCTTGTTGCTAATCTAGAGTTGTTGACCCACTCTTAGATGACCTAGATTTTATCTTGAGTTGTTTCATTGTGTTGAGACTTTGATTGGATGGATGAAACATGATTGAAGTATTGGATTTAACCAATTTGGTCTAATTTGTCCAATTTGATGAAATTGAAAAATTAGGGTTCATGACCAATTCCAAATTTGGGGATTTTCATACATGTTGTGTATTTGGATGTGTATATGATGCATATAAAGTTTCATGTTCATTGGATTACATCTTGATGTGTTTTGATGCATGAAATGACAAAGTGCACACTTTGGCACCAAAGGGATGCATTCGGCCAATGAGTAAGATTTTGGGATTTATGTTGCCCTTGGTGTTTTAATGTTTTGAACATGATAAGTTCATCTTATAAATTATTTAGAATCATTCAAAATTGATTAGATCAATTTCGGACTAAAATGGACAAAGTACCAAGTGTGAGGGCAATTCGGTAAATTCACTTGAATATGATTCATTTGAATTTTATTTCATAATTTGATTATTGGACAATTAAATAAATATGTTTATTTAATTAATCCGAGAAAAATTTTTGAAATCAGAAAATTTGATTTTCCACCGTTTCCGCTGCGTTACCGGATTCTGCCCCTAAAACCCCTACAAAATGGTATCAGAGCGAGTCTGATTCTAGGCCACTTAAAATGATTAGCCTTCATTGAATCAATGTTTAATCATGTTTTCTTGACTTTATGCATGCTTATTTGAATCTAATTTGATTAGATTTAGGGTGTATGACACTTAGCGGAAAATCCCTAATTAATAAGGTTTTAATGTAATTATGTATTTGATGCATGTTATGTGGTCCGTCTTGTCAATACGGATTATGAATACTTCTCTGTGACTACATCCGAGACCGTGCCTCTGCTGTGAGGGTGTAGCCGATAGAGATTTATTTATACCGATGTATATCAGATACTAGGTAAATTCAAGTAAAAGCGGAATTCTGAACGTGCCCTAGCTGTCAAGATTACGTAAGTAACTTGAGTTTATCATTGACGAGTTTAACCTTGGTACGTCTCCTTGTGGGCCTGCCTTCGCAGCGACAACGAGAAACGACCAGGACCGAAACCCAGGAGTCACTGGTGAGTGATTGATAATGAGTTGTCTACCTGTGAATATACGTAGGTGAGACCGTGCCTCTGTTGTGAGTCGAAATATATTCATGGGGTCCTCTTCCCATTATGGAATTCGATTTAATTATTGAATTCTCGTTTTTCCGTTGGGGATTACGGTATTACGTAAAATAGTGGGAGACACTGCTAAGTTTAAAAATTCCTTAACTTTGGCAGTGTGTATTATTATGGAAATAGCCGCTTGTTTGTTTTTCCTTAATCTATATTAGATAGAATTAAACTTTTAATTCACTGCACACATATTTTGATATGTTATCTGACTTGACTCATGGTTGCAATTATTCTAGAATAGGTTCTAGATACTACTAGACTAGGATATTATTAGATTGGTCTAAACCATCGGGAACTATTGTTCCAATTTTCTTCAAAAATAAGATGGTTAATGACTTAGTTTCTAAGTCATGATAATAGTAATCTAGATAGATATCCCTTTTAGGATATAATACTTTAGAGAGAATAGTTTCTTATGCAGTAAGAATTGACTTGAATTAGTTCATGTCTCGAGATTCTTGACTGGCATTAAGAAAGCCCCATTAGGTATTTGTTTATCTAGTAATGACGTTTCTTAGCTTTAATTACCTTTAGAGGCAATGTGTCTGGCACAATTTTCTAATCAATTATTTGCAATTGTTGTGAATAGTTGAATGCAAATAGCAAAGCTAAAGAAATGAGATGTGTATAGTTGTGTATAGAAAATATCGATTTTCACAAATACTACAACTATAGGTATTGGATACCAGATCTCCCGTCTAGTTATTTAAAAAAATATTAGTTAACGATTGTTTTGATATTTGATATCGGAACTTGCGACTATTGGATATTTACTTGTTCTTAATAAACAATTGTTATATATTTTAAATATAACTAGTAGTGTCATTGACATAAAGATAAACATTAAGAAAAATTATTCGGTAATGTAAATAATTTAGAACAGTGCTTTATGAGTTTAATCACTTAAGCATTAGATGTTTATTCCGTATGGTAAAGGATGGTTTGATACGAGATCACACCACACATCCTTATCCATTTAATGAATATTGTATTTAGGAAAGTGATTAAGATCTTGTTTAACCAATGATTGTCATTAGACCACCAAATTTATTTAACTGATACATTGGATGTATGTAGTTTAATAAATTGTAATTGCTTAAGGTAGTTTTCTATACTTCGTAACTTAGTTGATGAATTGTAATATAATATGGTTACGTTTTTCTGAAGGAACACATATTGAAAGTCTTGAAAGTATCAAGAACTTTCAACCTGTTCTGATGAAACGTAGATCGAACATTTTTGACTTGTTCAAATATATTCAATCTAAAGGTTTTAGAGAATTCTATCCTCAAAATTCATTACATGTCTTTGAACTGTTCAAAGATCTTTGATAAGATCAAACGTATGAATTTAAAGCAATTAGTTCTAAGGTTATTTAGTGAATATGATTCATATTCAATATTGTTCTTCCACGATTCCCTCTTGATGGAATTGAGTAGTGGGAGCAATCGAATCTTATATGATTTGATTCATCTAATATTGAATGTTACTGAATTAGTTTCAATACTCTTGGGGTTATACTCCAGTAACACTATTTCATCTCTTTAATTAATGTTCCATTATTTTCTACAGTTGCATATATGATATGTATAGGTAGAAAATTTGAATCTTGAAAAGTTTGAGATTTCAATCTTTCTTTTATATAATAGTTATATAATGGAAATTACTTACACCTCGGAGGTATAAGTAAAAGTTTATCGTTTATTCTGTTTAATAGAATATTGTATTCTATTTAATAGAATATCTTTCCTACGATCTAAGTAATAAAATCGTTTTATTACTTGGTGTCTAACATCAGATGTTAACTATTGTAGAAAAGACTTGACTTATTGAAGTCAAATGTGAGAATGATAAATTATAAATGGAACTACGTAATTAATAAGATGAAACAACCCTTATACATCTTCCGTACAAGTCCAATAGGATAACAGAATCATTCACGAGTATTTGATACTTAATGGTTCCGTTGTTTTCTTACTGAAGAAAAATTATCCTATAACTTATAATGGAAGCGATATTTGATATCGATTCTGGAAGTTCACCATTGAACCATAGATCTAAGATTGTTCATAGCTTACTACGATCAAGTTTTGAACTTGATTACACTTTCATTATGAATTAGTTCATGATATGTGCTAATTGTTTGCGCAGCGAAAGCAATGTGAGCTTATTAAAGGTTTGACCTTTACAGTATGACAGTGAGAAAAGTTATACTCAGCAATCTATTGTAGATTCTGAGAAAACTTATCTCTAGTCACGCTAATTGAACAATTAAAGATATATGGTTAATGTTGATAATAAACTGTATATTTTAGCTAAAGAATGCAAAGTGGCATTTTTGGATGACTTATTCAGATAAGAGATCAGTTGTGATTTCCTTATTTGAAGAGTTCATTCTGAAATGGCCCTAAAGTTTGTGTTCTGCTGAGATCGCAGTTTAGTGTGCTAGCTTATAGAGCCTATTGTAGACTCGATAAGTCTTCCGAAAATCTGTGTTCTCTGTTTTTGATATCGTCAGATTGTCTGATCTTGTCAAAGTATAGAGAATACATATGTGATTAGAAGGGTTAGTGGGAGCGTACAAATTACTTTCTAGTGTTATATATCTTAACGACATTGTCATTATTATAGTAATAATGAGATGTTTGTGAGGTAAAAGATTTACCTAAGTCTTCTTTACTCCGTGAAAGCAGTGAGAGTAGTCTCTGTTATATTTCATATAAAGTTTTATATATGATATGAAACTTGGAGACTTGTGAGATACTCATATTAGTCGTACATTAGATATGATCTAATGAAGGACATAACAAGGCTATCTGTATGACAGTTAGTATAACTGTTCGACAGTTATTGTATGTCTTATACATAGTATTCATCTTTCGTAAAGGATGATTCCTTTTTCGAAAGAGATATTGATTAGAATGTCTAAACAATATTATGTATCACTTGATGATGACATAGTGAATACTTTATTATGTGCGATTATCGATGTCGATTTAATCGTAATTGTTACGAGTTATTTTGACATCATATAGACCATATGATGGATCTTGAAACACGTTCTTTGTGATCTTTGAGATATTAAGAACGAGTTTCTAATTCATGGAGAATATTGTCTGCAACCATTAGGGTCATATTAGTTTTGAGACTAATTATGACGTTAGACAGTCTACGTCATAAAGAGTCAGAAAAGATGCAGTGGGAGTGTCACGAAGGATTCTACTTTTATAGTGGAATTAAATGCAACTTATGAAGTATTGACTTATGAAGTTGCATAGTGACCTTATAAAATAGAAGTTTTGAATTGTTATTGTGCTTGCGGTTGTCCGCATAGTATTTTGGATTTGATCCCTAAATACTTGGACAACTCAGTAGCTATAGCACAATACTGATGTAGCATCAGAGTCATATTAATGTATAATTTAGATTCTACAAAATATGAATGATGCTGACTATGGGAAACGATGGAGTTTGTTTGACAAACTCAATATGTCATAGCGGACTTGTTTCAGGTTGCCTACCTCTTAAATACTGGTGAGCTTTTGAGGGCCATGTGCATAAGATACACATTGAGATGTGTATATGATACCGTGGATTGGCACTAGAGCAATTGGGAGAAATTGTTGGGGTTGGTGCTCAGAGCGCCAATCTGGACCGTATTTATGTCTGATTCATGAATACGAACATCCCCTTATCCCATAATATTACTTATTTGTGGTTGCACCTCTTGTTTTTATATATGTATTCGATCTGATTACGATTAGATTGAAACTAAATGTGGTTTAGTGATATGTATATATTAGACAAAGGCCTGATAATATATAATGCAGTACACGGTTACAAAGTTAGTTTGTAATTGACATTGGGAAGTGTCACTACTATATGTATATTATCAAACATAGTTCCTGGTCAAGATTTGCTAACACGGGTCGGTTAGTCAAATCCGTTGAGACTAGTACATGTCGTATATCGAGACTTGGTCCGATGGTTTATCCCAATGAACCATGAGTCTAGGGAGACTCGTATAGACGTGTAGGTTTTTATAGTGTATAAATACTGAACGGCTCACCGAAGATTCTTAATGGATGGTACACCAACGTCAATAAGAATCTTCTCGGGTTGAGTAGCATAGTGGTCCTTCGACTTGAGATACCACTGTGGATGTATGAGACATCCTCCACACATAGATGAAAGTCACGTCACCGATCTATTTAGATCAGACCTCCGCCTGTTCGTTGGGTGTGGACCGATCCTCAGGATATCCTGTGTGTATCAAGATAGGATCCGTCAGTTCTGTGTACAGAGCATAGGTAGTCCATATATATTTGCAGTCTGTTAAATCTGTGGCCACAGTATACTTCGGAAGTGAGTTCCAAGTGTTATTTAAAGATTGCTAATAGATACGTCGACGAGATAATACCTATAGAGATTTGACGTTCACATATATATCTCTGGGATTATCTGGATACCTGTGACGGAGGGATTATACGTATGCAATGACCTCGACCTGTATGATTCAGCTAGATTATCCGTGATCGTCATAATCTACGGGTGGATAGATTATGCACATGAAATTGGATTTCGTGACGGATATACCTGAATCTAGAGAGTCTCAATAATGAAACATACTCGTAGAGCACTAGAGCAACATTTATAAATAATTATGATTATTTATAAATCGTTTAAACGTTAAACGAAAAATACATGCGAACGAGCCGAACCGTCATTTCCTAATTAATGTGTATTTGTATTTAATATATGATATTATTAAATACACATTAATAAGTTGTCAAATAAAGGTATTTGACATATATCATTAATATATGTATTTGAGATATTTAAAGTAAATATAATACATATGTTTGATATATTTGTATTTAATTAATTATTTAATTATTTAATTGTTAAATGATTAATATAATTAAAATATAAATATATCACCAAATGATAAAGTTAGGAAATGATTATAAATGTAAATGTTTGACTTTACATTAAAGGAAAAGGTTGTCAAATTGATTTTGACTTCTTAACATATTTGTTCAAAATTGTTTGAAAATTGAAAATATCTTTTTCCTTATTTTTTATCAAAATTCGGCCATGACCTTAGAAATATAAGAGTTATATTTTCTTGGTTGCCTTTGTTGACTTAATTAAATATCTTTAAAGTTGTTTTAGATATTTAACCAAGTTGATCAAATGTAAAGTGAAATGAAATTGAAATTTATAAACTTGTACAAGTCTTGGTGAAATTCGGCCAAGGCATTGTGTGTGCAAGTATATATTGTTTTTCATTTCATTTTATTCTTAACCTAATACACTTTAACCAAAACTCCATTAAAAGAAAACAAAGAAAGGTAGAGAGAAAAGAAAGGAAAATCAAGAAAAGCTTGGAAAATAGTAAGTATTTCCAACCTTCCATTAGAGAGTAATTTGCTCCTCTTGTTGTGGGCAACATCTTGTGATGTTCTTGAGTTTTTCTATTCTTTATTCTTTGTATTTTTTATGGATAAATGTTTGGTGAAAGTGTAGAGCATGTATAATGGAGAAAGCTTGTGACTAGTGTAGTTATAAGTATTCTTTTATGGTTTTGGAAACCTTGTTGCTAATCTAGAGTTTTTGACCCACTCTTAGATGACCTAGATTTGATCTTGAGTTGTTTCATTGTGTTGAGACTTTGATTGGATGGAAGAAACATGATTGAAGTATTGGATTTAACTAATTTGGTCTAATTTGTCCAATTTGATGAAATTGAAAAATTAGGGTTCATGACCATTTCCAAATTTGGGGATTTTCATATATGTTGTGTATTTGGATGTGTATATGATGCATATAAAGTTTCATGTTCATTGGATTACATCTTGATGTGTTTTGATGCATGAAATGACAAAGTGCACACTTTGGCACCAAAGGGATGCATTCGGCCAATGAGTAAGATTTTGGGATTTATGTTGCCCTTGGTGTTTTAATGTTTTGAACATGCTAAGTTCATCTTAGAAATGATTTAGAATCATTCAAAATTTATTAGATCAATTTCAGACTAAAATGGACAAAGTACCAAGTGTAAGGGCAATTCGGTAAATTCACTTGAATATGATTCATTTGAATTTTATTTCATAATTTGATTATTGGAAAATTAAATAAATATGTTTATTTAATTAATCCGAGAAAAAGTTTTGAAATCGGAAAATTTGATTTTCCACCATTTCCGCTGCGTTACCGGATTCTGCCCCTAAAACCCCTACAATTCGGGTGTAGGACACTTGAGTGATTGGCTATAGGCCAAGTGGGAGATTTTTGGATAATTATGACCCATAGCATCACTATTTGTACATATCATGGTGTTGTTGTACAAATTGACTATGTGACAAAAGAAATTGCTCTTTTATCATTTGTAATTATATTACCAAGATATATAAATGATAAAAGGTCCTTATGATTAGTTCCGGATTGAGATGATATGAGACAGTATCAATGCACGAAGGCTTAATCATTAAATATCCCTAGTCGTAGTATTATCGAGATGGGACATCGATAATGCGAAATATGCTAGTATTACACTTGTGCGCGTTGTCGGAGCATAACGGCATAGTTCTCATATATTTGGGTATAGGATACTCATGCAAGTGTAATATGAGGTTGTGTTTACCGATGGTACGGAAACAGCTTCTCTCTGGATAGACCCCTCGGAATTCCATTGGTAGTATGAGTATGTGTCTATGGAAGTCCGAATCAGGGTAGGTGTATTTGGTCTTAACCTGAGACTTGCACCGCTAATACTTGTGACAATCAATATACTTTTATTTTGGTCGTCCAAGGCTTTAACAGGTTCTGTGTACGCCTCTTCTGGGTATATTGAGAAACGTAGTGTATTGGGTGTGATGTCAAGACGGAAGTATCACTCCAATCATAGTGGAGATGATGATCACGTAGGATACAGAACTGGTGCTCTTATGTACTGCAGTCATCGGGATAATATGACTAGGTCATGATTATCCGATTATAGAGACTAGTTACCAAAGATCTGATATGTGCTTCGTACGGGGCAGACACAATTCCAGCCCCAGGCCTTGCACGTGACATCTGATGCTGGATCGAAATGCGCAATACTACGTATACTACGCCTGATAAAGATTACATATTCCTTTAAGAATATTTCTGGAGAATTGGGTAGGTACGGTGCTTTGCTAGAAGCCAACCATGTCTTGTAAATCGGTAAAAATGTAGTATTATGTACGTACGTGTTCGGATAGTCCGACGACCAGATTTACTGCCAATATATCCGCGGATTTCATGGGTCGATTCCCGAAGATTCACCGATGACGTATGACTCGCACATAATTAATCTGGGATTAATTAATTGAGAGAGCAAATTAATCTGGGATTAATTACGGAGATATTTTATCTGGGATAAAATATTATTTAAAGAGAGAGAACGATTAATTTGGAATTAATCGATAAAATAATATATTCGATATATTATACGAAATTAGATTTCGACGCGGAATTAAAATTAGATTTTAATTCGGGCAAACGAGTTAATTTAGAATTAATTCGTTAGCGATATGAATAGTAATTTTGCTAGGCATAATTATTTAATTAAATTTGATTTAATCACGTCGCAACGGAAAATTCATTAATTCGGAATTAGTGAACCCGAGCCCGGGAGTGTTTGTGAGCCCACTCGCATTTCGAATCAAGTGCGGCCACAAGTCACATCACGCGTCACATCACTTGTCATTCATGTGATGGATGTCTTGTCACTTTGAGTGATTGACAACCAATCACTATTCATGAGTGATGTGAGTTGTTGGAATGAATTTATTGCAATTTTGCCTCCAAAATTGTCTAATCCTTTTGGAAAAGATTTGACTAATTTTTGGTATATGATTTAATTAGGTTTTTGAAACCAAATACAACATATCAGTCTCTCTCTTTGCCTCCTTCCACCATTTTTCTTCCTTCTTTCTCCTTCAATACCGAGACATGGAAGAAGCTTTGTGAAGATTTGTTTCAAATTTCACAAGTGCTAGCACACATGAAGAGTCATCCAAGGTGATAGGGAAACAAACCCATGAGCATGGAATCACCATTTGCAAAGCTTGAAGAACATATATGGAGCACAAAAACATGCCATTGTCGTGAGCTTCAATGGAGGAGCCAAGGATAAATTTTTGTTGTTCCTCACATCGCAAAAGCCGATCTTTGTAAGTATGATTCTGCCATACTTCTTATTAGTATTCACATGATTTCTATGCTTAAATTGATCTTGGGACTAACCTAGAAACCCAACAAGAGCGATATTTGATATCGATTCCGAAATTTAACATTAAATCATAGATATAAGATTGTTCATAGCTTACTACGATCAAGTTTTGAACTTGATTGAGTTTTCGTTATGAATCGTTCATAAAAGGTGCAAATGATTTACACAACAAAAGCAAAGTGAGCTTATAAAAGGTTTGACATTTATAGTATGACATTAAGAAATGTTATACTCAGTAATCTATTGTAAATTCTGAGGAAACTTGTCTCTAGTCGCACTATTTGAACAATTAAAAATATGTTAGTTAATGTTAATATTAAACTGTGTATTTTAGCTAGGAATGCAAAGTGGTATTTCTGAATGGTTTCTTCGGATAAGAGATCTATTGTGATTTCTTTGTTTGAAGTATTCGTTCTGGAATGTCCCTGGAGTTTGTATTCTGCTAAAATTACAGTTTGGTATACTAGCTTATAGAGCCTATAGTAGACTCAGATGAGTTTCCCAAAAATCTGTGTTCTCTAATTTTGATATCAGTAAGATTGTCTGATTTTATCAAAGCATAGAGAATACATACATGATAGTAGGGTTAGTAGGAGCGTACAAATTTCTTTCTATTGTTACATATTCTAACAACATTTTCATTGTTAAGGTAATAATGAGATGTTTATGTGGTAAAAAGTTTACCTAAGTCTTCTTTTCTCCCTGAAAGTAGCGTGAGTAGTCTCTATTATATTCGATATAAATTTTTATATTTGATATATAACTAAGAGACTTGTGAGATACTCTCATTAGTCGTGTGTAGGAGCGAAGCAGGGTTTACCGCTATGTCTATGATGCTCGGTGACCACGACACTGTTTGTCTCGCAGCCTGTAGAGAGTACGGAGTAGCCCGCGGAGGACTAAACTAAAGAATAAAGGAGTCACCACCCAGTGTGAACTAGGAAAGATTTAAGGCCGCACTCACCCCTCGCAAGGGAAGACCTCAAACCGTTGGGTTCGGAATGGTCTCTTACTTATGCAAGTATAATGGATGGGTTCACACAATGGTATAGCCAAGTCTTACGCAGTTAATGCAAGGTAATTCAAATAAACACAAATTTGCAATCCATAAATATTAATAAGCACAATAACATAGTTCCAAAAGCAGGAAAAGCGTCAATAAATAAATGGCAAACAAAAAGGGGGGTTAATCACGCATATATGAGTAATTCCCGAGTGGCACGTGGAATTGTATCCCAAGTACAAACCATACTACAATCCATTTGGATTCGGCTACGGAATTTATGTATGAGTTTCCATCTGATATACCGCCAAGGATAATAACATGCATAATCATCAATGCAATGTAAAGAGACAAAAAAAATAAAGGTAAGATAATAAAATAACGATAAATAGATAAAAAGATAAATAACAAAATAAAGATGAAATAATAAAATAACAATAAAAGTGAATAAATAGATAAAAAAAAAAGATAACACTAAATATATATAAAAAACAAATAACAAAATGCCGAAGAAATAAAAGAATGTGACCAGAAATTTGGCCATCTTTGATGTAGGACTTCGCATACCTGGTTGGACGTATTTCACATCCAGCCAAGCATGCAGCGTCCGGAACTATGAAAATAAATGTGGTAAGGGCACCCTCAGGTCTTACCTTTTAAGTTGCTTCTTGGAAGTGCGTTAGGCCGTCATCGGAAGGATTGCTGGTTTGCTGTTTCTACTTGTTGTTTCATTGTTTGCTGTTTGCTTTTTGCTATTTGCTGTTTTCTGGTTGCTGTTTCTGGTTGTTTTGGCTGCTGTTTTTTGGTGATTTGGCTGTTGTTTTTAGTTATTTTTGGCTGGTGTTTTTCGGTGATTTGGCTGTTGTTTTGGTTGTTTTTAGGTTGCTATTTTGGTTGTTTTTGGGCTACTGTTTTTGGTGTTTTGGCTGCTGTTTTTGGTTTTTTTGTCTGCTATTTTTTGGTTTTTTTTTTGTTACTGTTTTAAGTGATTTGGCTGATGTTTCTTGGTGTTTTGGGCTGCTGTTTTTGGTGTTTTGACTGTTGTTTTTTTTGGTGTTTTTGGGCTGCTGTTTTTGGTGTGTCTGGCTGCTATTTTTTGGTGTTTTTTTGGTGGTTGTATGGTTGTTTTTTTGTGGCTGTTTGACTATTTTGGGGGCTATTTTTCTCGGTGATTTGGTAGGTTTTTTGTCTCAATTTTTTGCTTCAAGTTTCGGTGATCCCTAGGATTTTTTTTTGGTTTGTGTTTCACACCCAAGAAGAAGAAGAAAGTCTAGGGTTTTTTGTGTTGGACAGTTATGGCCCATAGCATCACTATTTGTACAGATCATAGTGTTGTTGTACAAATTAACTATGTGACAAAGGAAATTGCTCTTTTATCATTTATGATTAGATCACCAAGATGTATAAATGATGAAAGGTCCATGTGATTAGTTCCTGGATTGAGATGATATGAGACAATATCAATCCACAAAGGTTTAATCATTAAATATCCCTAGTCAGAGTATTATCGAGATTGGACATCGATAATGCGGAAAAGACTAGTATTACACTTGTGCGCATTGTGAGGGCATAACGACATAGTTCTCATATATTTGGGTATATGATACTCATGCAAGTGTAGTAGGAGGTTGTGTTTTACCGATGGTACGGAAAACAGCTTCGCTCTGGATAGACCCATCAGAATTCCATTGGTAGTATGACTATGTGTCTATGGAAGTCCGAATCAGGGTAGGTGTATTTGGTCTTAACCTGAGACTTGCACCGCTAATACTTGCGACAATCAATGTACTTTGGGTTTGGTCGTCCATGGCTTTAACCGGTTCTACGTACTCCTCTTCTGGGTATATTGAGAATCATAGTGTATTGGGTGTGATGTCGAGATGGAAGTATCACTCCAGTCATAGTGGAGATGATGATCACGTAAGATACGAAACTGGTTCTCTTATGTACTACTATCATCGGGATAATATGACTAGGTCATGATTATCCGATTATAGAGACTAGTTACTAGAGATCCGATATGTGCTTCGTACGGGGCAGACACATTTCCAGCCACATGCCTTGAACGTGACATCCGATACTGGATCGAAATACGCTATACTATGTATACTACGCCTGATATAGATCACTTATTCCTATAAGGATATTTCAGGAGAATTGGGTAGGCATTGCGCTTTGCTAGAAGCCAACCTTGTCTTGTAAATTGGTAAAAACGTAGTACTAGGTACGTACGTGTTCGGATACTCCGATGACCGAATTTACTGCCAACATATCCGGGGTGTTGGTTTATTCTAAGGTCCCAAGATCAAACAAGACATGAAAACATGCGTGAATACACCAATGAAGATATCGGAATACTTACATTGATCGGTTATGTCGATTTGAAGACGAATCATGCCCAAAAACGCACTGCCTTGGTAAGCTTACTGCATGCAGTCCACTGCCTCCAAAAACAGAATTTTGAGATGAGAAACGCAGCTCCTAGCTTCGTTGGATGGATCCCGGCTCATGGTCGAACCTCCCTACCACCTTCGCAAGACTCGTAGTGTGCTACCACTTGAATTTTCACCATGAAAATCCAACCCTTGCTTCCCTAAAGTCACGACTGAATTGGTTCCAAACCAGTAACATGTTTCAGTTTTTGGGCGTGAGGAGAGGAGAGAATTTGAGAGAGATGATCTTGTATTATTAAGTTAAAATGATTTACCAAAAATCAATTTATATTTATGCCATAAAATTTATTAAATTGATAATAAATTTATGACACAAATCATGCAATGGTTTAGAGTGTCAAACACTCAAAATCCATGCAAGACCATTGAGTGTATTATACACAATCTTCATGCAATGCATTAGAATAAAATAATGCATAATATGACATGTGTCATGTGGGCCCCACACGTTTTCAAATGAAAGTGGGCCCACGTGCACTCACGCGTTCGGGTTCGATATTTCCGAAATATCGAGCTTACGTCGCGACGTTAATTAAATCGAATTTAAATAAATAATTGCGCCTAGCGAAATTATTATTTACGTCGCTAACGAATTAATTCTAAATTAACTCGTTTGCCCGAATTAAAATCTAATTTTAATTCCGCGTCGAAATCTAATTTCATTTAATATATCGAATATATTAATTTACCGATTAATTCCAAATTAATCGTTATCTCTCTCTAGATGATATTTTATCTTAAATAAAATATCTCCGTAATTAATCCTAGATTAATTTTCTCTCTCTTCTGTATAATCCCAGATTATTCAAGAGTGCGAGTTGTGCGTCATCGGTGGATTATCGGGAAGCGACCCATGAGATCCCCGGATAATCTGGCAGTAAATACGGTCGTCGGAGTATCCGAATCACGTACGTACCAAGTACTACGTTCTACCGATTTACGAGACAAGGTCGACTCCTAGCAAAGCACCAAGTCTACCTAATTCTCCGGACATATCCATTAAAGAATATTAATATCTGTATCAAGCGTAGTATACTAATGTATTGTGCATATCGGCCCAGTATCGGATAATCACGTGCTAGGGCTGGGGCTGGATAAGTGTCTGCCCCGTCCGAACACATATCGGATGTCTGGTAACTAGTCTCTATAATCGGATATTCATGACCTGGTCATAATATCACGATTGGATGCGCATTACTTAAGAGCACTAATACCGTATCCTGCGTGACATCATCTCCATTATGACTGGAGTGACACTTCCGTCTTGACATCACATCCAATACACTACGATTCTCTGATAAACCCAGAAGTGGTGTACACAGAACCAGTTAAGATTCCCCACCACCAAAACCAAAGTTTACCGATTGTCGTAAGTATTAGCGATGTAAGTCTCAGGTTAAGACTATACACACCTACTATTTGCTTAATAATGGGCTTAGTAATAATAAGTTATTTTATCAAATAAATTAACCTATTATTAATTCCCAATTGAAAATTAAATCATTTAAAACATTTAATCCAAGGATTATATATATATTAAATATTCAACCTTTCAATTCTTTCATGATTTTAATAGTCCAACTATTTAATCAATTTTAATAAGGTACTATTTATTATAATGATTACAATAATCCAATTATTTAATAAACTATAATTTTAATATTGATTACTATAATCCAATTATAAAATCAACTATCATTTTAATTCAATTATATTGATTACTATAATCCAATTATAAAATCAACTATAATTTGAATAAGTTTGTATATAGTCCAACTATTTATATTTTTAAAACAACATAAAATATTAGTCCGACTAATACTTTTAATTAATATGACGAGTAAAATGAAATGAGCGTGTTCAGCGAGTATTCGAACGAATGTTGCAAATTCAATACTTGCCTCCCACTATTTTTCGTCGAGCCTCTAACCCTCTGTGGAGTACTCGGGAAACCGTGTTTCCTAGTGGGCTAGGATCCTATTAAATAACACACAACCCTGACTTTGGCCAATAAAAAGCTGTATGCTATTTAACTAGGTAGATCTCACAGATCAATTGGATCTCATCCAATTCCTAGATCCGGTTAGGTGGACATCCAAGTCCGAAACATATGTATAATGTCAATGTATCCAATACATTTTCCTAACCATATCCTCCGAATCATCTAGGCCTTGGCTTTGGCCAAAAACAAACCTAATGATTCCAGTTAAGCGGGACCCATTGACGAGGAAAGTTTCGTAATCAATGTCATTGGACAAAAAGTGATCTGACTTTGGCCAATAAAAATCACGATTTGGACAAGACACCAATATGCAACAAAACTCTCATGATTCAAGCACATCCTTGATTGACAAAGGTCTTGACTTTGGTCAAAAACAAACCAATGCCAACTTCGGATCTTGAACAAGAATCATTCAATGGAAGGATATTTGCTTAATATAGATTGAGGGATTTTCGCGTGCAAATTGGCTACCAATTTAATTATCTTTGTTAAGGTCTCATCATCATACACCCTTAAACATGCATTCTAAATACATAATAAAGCGAGTATGAAATAAAATAATAATGATATGCGGATGGATACTTAACACATTGATCCTAGATCAAATCTCTCCCTTTCTCACTCAAGCTAGCACTTGTACTACTTCTACCCGTTACACTACACTTCTAAAGAAACCTCATATACATAGAGGGGAATAGGTGAGAAGAGAATACAAAGAGAAAGAAGGTGATAAGGCTGGACACCCAGGTCCAATTTAATAAATCGAATTTATTACAACAATTTCTAAAATTGCCCACCCGACTAATATCCATCCGATATACATTATCCATTCAACACAACCACGTATTCACACACATAAGCATGCTATCAATCAATCTAATCAAATTAATTAATCTGATAATTAAGTGATCATCCAATGTTCAAACAACGATTTGATTTTGTTCGAGTCAAACTCGTTTTTGCGAATAAGTACTTAAAGTACGAATTCATGAATTAAATTAAACTACATCATTAAATCTAATTTAACATGTATTTAATACTAATTCACTATTCAATTCCAAATTAAATATTACACTTTTATTTAATAAACCTTTTACGATTTAAATTCCAAATCTAATCGTAACGCGTCTCAAAGACCGATTAACGTCCAACGTCAATTCAATTAAAGTCCAATGGGCTTTTGATTGATTTCTTAAGGCGTGGACTTTTGGTCAACTCGGGTCAAACCGATAACAAAGTCCAATCCGGGATTTACCCCATAAGCCCATAAATCAATCTTGGCCCATTAGGCCCAATTGAACATTAAAGGTTCATTAGTCGCAATTGGGCTTTATGGTTAAGGTTTTGGGCCCAATTGGATCCAATCCACTTGGCCTAAACCAAACTTGATAAATCAAGCCCAATAGGCCCAAATACAACATTTAAATCCAATTTCCAAAATTAGGCCCAATTAATTAAATCCAAAAATCCAATTTTAACAATTTAATTATCAAAAGTGCATTATATGATTAATCAACTAAATCAACATTTTTAAAACACCAAATTAGTCTTATTAATCATATTCAATTCATTATCACATGTCAAACACACATAATGAAAAATCAAACCCATATTACATGCTTCTAAGTCTCGGCCAAGGAAGGTTATTTTGTCCGATTTGAATTCAATCCGATTAATTACACAATCGACAACGTATTAACTTCCCGAATGATTTCATATACATCCAATGTTCATAAAATCAAAATTACCAAGACATTAAAGGGCATTGTAGATTCGGCCAACATAAGGAATTTAGGGTTTTTGTTCAATTTAAAATTAAATCCAATTCAATCTTAAATTAACATCATCCTACTCCATTACAACTCATCCAATGAATTAACAATGAAAAATTCCAAGAATTCCAATATCATACATATTCGGCCAACACCATCAAATTGGGGAAAATTATTCCAAATCAATTTTCGTCAAATTAGTCCAACCAATATGAATTTAAACATGTTATAAGCATACTCAAACAAGCAATTTATTCAAATCATGCTCAACAAATATTTACCCAAATTTTAAGCCCTACATTTTTCATGCTTGCAACATTAGCTCTTGATGCCATTGTTGGTTTATTCTAAGGTCCCAAGATCAAACAAGACATGAAAACATGCGTGAATACACCAATGAAGATATCGGAATACTTACATTGATCGGTTATGTCGATTTGAAGACGAATCATGCCCAAAAACGCACTGCCTTGGTAAGCTTACTGCATGCAGTCCACTGCCTCCAAAAACAGAATTTTGAGATGAGAAACGCAGCTCCTAGCTTCGTTGGATGGATCCCGGCTCATGGTCGAACCTCCCTACCACCTTCGCAAGACTCGTAGTGTGCTAGCACTTGAATTTTCACACCATGAAAATCCAACCCTTGCTTCCCTAAAGTCACGCCTGAATTGGTTCCAAACCAGTAACATGTTTCAGTTTTTGGGCGTGAGGAGAGGAGAGAATTTGAGAGAGATGATCTTGTATTATTAAGTTAAAATGATTTACCAAAAATCAATTTATATTTATGCCATAAAATTTATTAAATTGATAATAAATTTATGACACAAATCATGCAATGGTTTAGAGTGTCAAACACTCAAACTCCATGCAAGACCATTGAGTGTATTGTACACAATCTTCATGCAATGCATTAGAATAAAATAATGCATAATATGACATGTGTCATGTGGGCCCCACACATTTTCAAATGAAAGTGGGCCCACGTGCACTCACGCGTTCGGGTTCGATATTTCCGAAATACCGAGCTTACGTCGCGACGTTAATTAAATCGAATTTAAATAAATAATTGCGCCTAGCGAAATTATTATTTACGTCGCTAACGAATTAATTCTAAATTAACTCGTTTGCCCGAATTAAAATCTAATTTTAATTCCGCGTCGAAATCTAATTTCGTTTAATATATCGAATATATTAATTTACCGATTAATTCCAAATTAATCGTTATCTCTCTCTAGACGATATTTTATCTTAGATAAAATATCTCCGTAATTAATCCTAGATTAATTTTCTCTCTCTTCTGTATAATCCCAGATTATTCAAGAGTGCGAGTTGTGCGTCATCGGTGGATTATCGGGAAGCGACCCATGAGATCCCCGGATAATCTGGCATTAAATACGGTCGTCGGAGTATCCGAATCACGTACGTACCAAGTACTACGTTCTACCGATTTACGAGACAAGGTCGACTCCTAGCAAAGCACCAAGTCTACCTAATTCTCCGGACATATCCATTAAAGAATATTAAGATCTGTATCAAGTGTAGTATACTATGTATTGTGCATATCGGCCCAGTATCGGATAATCACGTGCTAGGGCTGGGGCTGGATAAGTGTCTGCCCCGTCCGAAACACATATCGGATGTCTGGTAACTAGTCTCTATAATCGGATATTCATGACCTGGTCATAATATCACGATTGGATGCGCATCACTTAAGAGCACTAATACCGTATCCTGCGTGACATCATCTCCATTATGACTGGAGTGACACTTCCGTCTTGACATCACATCCAATACACTACGATTCTCTGATAAACCCAGAAGTGGTGTACACAGAACCAGTTAAGATTCCCCACCATCAAAACCAAAGTTTACCGATTGTCGTAAGTATTAGCGATGTAAGTCTCAGGTTAAGACTATACACACCTACCTTGATTTCGGCCTCCCATAGACACCTAGTCATAATACCAATGGGATTCCGAAGGGTCTATCCAGAGCGAAGCTGTTTCCCGTACCATCGGTGAAACACGACCTCCTATCGCACTTGCACAAGTATCCAATACTTATATATATGAGAACTATGCCGTTGTGCCCTCACAACGCGCACAAGTGCAATACTAGCCTATTCCGCATTATCGATGTCCAGTCTCGATAATACTACGGCTAGGGATATTTAATGATTAATCCTTCGTGGACTGATACTGTCTCATATCATCTCAATCCAGGAACTAATCATAGGGACCTCTCTTCATTTATATATCTATGGTGATCTAATCACAAATGATGAGAGTGCAATTTCCTTATTACATAGTTAATTTGCTACAACAACACAATGATCTGTGCAAATAGTGACGCTATGGGTCATATTATCCAACACGGGGATCTCATGGGTCGCTTCCCGAAGATTCACCGATGACGTATGACTCGCACTTTATTAATCTGGGATTAATCAGATGAGAGAGAAAATTAATCTGGGATTAATTACAGAGATATTTTAGCTGGGATAAAATATTAATTAAAGAGAGAGAACGATTAATTTGGAATTAATCGATAAATAATATATTCGATATATTATACGAAATTGGATTTCGACCCGGAATTAAAATTAGATTTTAATTCGGACGAACGAGTTAATTTAGAAATAATTCGTTAGCGACGTGAATAGTGATTTTGCTATGCATAATTATTTAATTACGTCGCAACGGAAAATTCATTAATTTTAAATTAACGAACCCGAGCCCGGGAGTGTTTGCGGGCGCACTCGCATTTCGAATTCGAGTGCGGCCCACAAGTCACATCAAGCGTCAAATCACTAGTCAATCGATTGATGTGATGTCTAGTCACTTTGAGTGATTTGACAACTTGTCATGAGTTATGTGAATAGTGATGGAATGGTTGTTGGCATTAATGCCTTTGACTTTTGAAAATGGTAATTGTTTTGGTTTTTGTTTTGGAAATAAAAATAAACCAAATACATAAACACATTGAACTCTCTCTCCCCTCACAATAATCGGTCAATGGCCATTTTCTTCTTTATCTCTCTCCCTTGGCCGAATGGCCAACTTCTTTCTCTCTCATTTGGCTTGGCCGAATGGATCAAGAACAAAGAAGAGATTTAGTGGCGAAATCTCCATGGTGCTAGCACACAAAGGAGTCATCCTAAGGTGATAGGGAAACCAACTTGTGAGCTTGGAATCACCATTTGAGAAGCTTGAAGCTTGGAGCATCAATGGAGCACACTTGGAGGTGATTACCAAAAATTTTGAGGCCAAATTTCTGCCCATTACTGAGAGCTTCATCACCTTGGAGGAAAAGATTTTTCTTCGATGCATCCAATCCGATCAATGTAAGTATGATTCCGCCATTCTTCATGGAGTATTCACATGTATTTTCATTGCCTGATATGATCTTGGGATGCTTAGAAAAACCCAACATTTTGTTGGTGCCGTCTAAAGCCTTAGAAGAAGAAGAAGAATAGAAGCCCCCCTTTGATAATGAAAAAGTGTCAATTTTATAATGTTTTGAAATGATCTCCAAATAGGGAAACAAATCATGTTGATTTGGGAGATATATTGTCAATTTATTTTGGGAATAAAATCCTCTAAATTTGGTGATGAGGTGATTTCAAATCTTGTTAATTTGGTAAGGATGGGATCCAAATCTTGTTAAATTGGAAAGTATTGATAATGGGATTTGGACATGTGGATTGCATGGGGTTTTGGATGGATTGCATGGGTTTATGGGTCGATTGTGTGGTGTTTGGCGTGGGCTGCATGGGCTTTGTGTGGTGTTTGGCGTGGGTTGTATGGGCTTTGGGCGTGTGGATGGATTTGGGCTGAGGCTGAGGTTTGAAACAGAAACTGACTGAGCAAATCTGAGGCTGGCTAGTGAGTTTGAATCCAATTAGGTGCTAATTTTGTAGGTTTTCCTTCCTTCCGGCATTCATTTTTCGCAAACTTCCGTAACTTTTCAGGTAGTGCCTCCATACGAGACTCATCATAGGGCTTATGTAAAAATACAGTGTCTACTGTCGCCCCCACTTTGATGGGGTTTGTGCAGTGTGTGATAGTGACAACCCTATCAAAGCCATGCATGCACTTTTACTTACCTGGTTTGTCGGCCATTGCCGGACTTACTTGTTGTTTCGTTGCTTTTATGAGATGCTTTGATCTTTGGGATTTATTCCTGAACTGAGTTCAGTTGATGGTGAGGTGCTTTGACCTCTGGGATTTGTTCCCGAACTGAGTTGAGTTGATGGCGAGGTGCTTCGACCCCTGGGATTTATTCCCGAACCATGCTGTGTGTGAGATGCTTCGATCTATGGGATTTATTCCCGAATTAAGTTGAGTCGATGGCGAGGTGTTTCGATCTCTGGGATTTGTTCCCAAACCATGATGGGTGTGAGATGCTTCGATCTCTGGGATTTATTCCCGAACTAAGTTGAGTTGATGGCGAGGTGATTCGACCCTTGAGATTTGTTCCCGAACTATGTTGGGTGATGCTTCGATCTCTGGGATTTATTCCTGAACTGAGTTGAGTTTATGGCGAGGTGCTTCGACCCTTGGGATTTGTTCCCGAACCATACTGGTTGTGAGATGCTTTGATCTCTGGGATTTATTCCCAAACTGAGTTGAGTTGATGGCGATGTGCTTCGACCTCTGGGATTTGTTCCCGAACCATGCTGGTTGTGAGATGCTTTAATCTCTAGGATTTATTCCCGAACTGAGTTGAGTTAATGGTGAGGTGCTTCGACCCCTGGGATTTAATCCCGAACTATGATGGGTGTGAGATGCTTCGATCTCTGGGATTTATTCCCTAACTAAGTTGAGTTGATGGCGAGGTGCTTTTACCCATGGGCTTCATTCCCGAACCATGCTGGGTGTGAGATGCTTCGATCTCTGGGATTTATTCCCGAACTGAGCTAATTTGATGGCGAGGTGTTTCGACCCCTGGGATTCATCCCTGTGAGATGCTTCGTTCTCTATGATTTATTCCCAAATTGAGTTGAGTTGATGGTGAGGCGCTTCGACCTCTGGGCTTCATTCCTGAACCATGCTGGGTATGAGATGTTTCGATCTCTGGGATTTATTCCCGAACTGACGGCGAGGTGCTTCGACCACTGGGCTTCATTCTCGAACTGTGCTAGGTGTGAGATGTTTTGATCTCTAGGGTTCATTCCTGAACCAAGTTGAGTTGATGGCGAGGTGCTTCGACCCCCGGGCTTTATTCACGAACCATGTTGGGTGTGAGATGCTTCGATCTCTGGGATTTATTCCCGAACTGACGGTGATGTGCTTCGACCACTGGACTTCATTCCTGAACTGTGCTGGGTGTGAGATGTTTCGACCTTTGAGGTGCTTCGACCTCTGGGATTCATTCCCGAATTGAATGGGTGATGGCATTTTGGTCCATCTGCGTGACTTTTCGATCCACTGGGGAGTTTTTTCCATGAGGATGAGATGTTTCGACCTTTGGGATTCATTCTAAAATTTTTGATGATGTGGGCCTCGACCCTAGGATTCTTTCCTGGCTTGTCGAACTGATGGTGGTGAGTCACTTCGACCCCTAATCCGTCCTCATTCTCGAGGCCCCGCTCCATTCTTGGAGTTGCTCGTCCTCGCCGCTTTTTCTTTTTCTACAAAGCCTGCGAATATAAAATAAAAATTGTGTGTATGCGACGTGTATGCATGTATGTATGGATGCATTCCCTATTCTGATGGGTTTTCTTTGTCCTATTAGGTTGATGTTATCCTTGGTTAGGCCTTCCTTGCGCTATTTGGTGCCCTTTGCCTATAGAAGTCCTTGGTTGCCCCATTGGCCTGCTTACAGTTTTTGTTGGTTTCTACTATAGTCCCAAGATCATATTTAAGTAATGAAAAAATGAATACTCAAAGAAGTGAGGTGGAAACACACTTACATTGAACGGATTTTGAGATGTGTTGAAGACAAAATCTCCTCCCTTGTTGATTCTTTAAAGTTTCGACCAATGAGGTACTTTGAAGAAGATGAATAAGCTCCAAGCTTTGTAAGGATTCCAAGCTCTTAAGATGGTTTCCCTATCACCTTGTATTGATTCTTGAAGTGTGCTAGAAAGTAAAGAAAAGAAAACAATTTCCTTATTCTTGGTGGAGGCTCACGGCAATGTGAGGGTTTGAGAGAGAAAATGTGTTTTTCTTTTGTTTGATTTTGTTTTCCAAAAACAAGTAAGTCCTAAAATGTTTTCAAACTTTGGTATATGGCTTTCAAAAAGTCAAAACTCAAATTGGGAGCCAAAATGGCATTAAAGGCTCTCAACAACCAACATCATGAATAGTGACTAGTTGTCACTCACCAAAAAGGTGAATTGACATCTATCACTAAAGTGACATGTGATGTGACGAGTGATGTGACTTGTGGCCGCACTTGATTCAAAATCGGAGTGGCCTCGCAAACACATCCCCGGCTCGGTTTAATTAATTCTGAATTAATGAATTTTCCGTTGCGACATAATTAAATCAATTTTACTATTCACGTCGTTAGCGAATTAATTCTAAATTAACTCGTTTGCCCGAATTAAAATCTAATTTTAATTCCACGTTGAAATCTAATTTCTTTTAATATATCGAATATGTTGGTAGTAATTATCTCCGTAATTAATCCAAGATTAATTATGTTCGAATCATACGTCATCGGTGAATCTTCGGGAAGCGACCCAAGAGATCCTTGGATATGTTGGTAGTAAATCTGGTCGTCGGACTATCCGAACACATACGTACCTCGTACTAAGTTTTTATCGATTTACGAGACATGGTTGGCTTCTAGCAAAGCACCGTGCCTACCCAATTCTCCAGAAATATTCTTAATGGAATATACGATCTTTGTCAGGCATAGCATACGTAGTATTGTGTAAAATTATCCAGTATCGATGGTCACATGCAAAGCCTGGGGCTGGAATAGTGTCTACCTCGTACGAAGCATATATCGGATTACAAGCAACTAGTCTCTTTAATCGGATAATCATGACCAAGTCATATTATCCCGATGGTTGTAACACAATAGAGAACTAGTTATGTATCCCTGCGTGATCATCATCTCCATATGACTGAAGTGATACTTCCATCTTGACATCACACCCAATACACTACGATTCTCAATAAACTCAGAAGAGGCGTACACAGAACCAGTTAAAGTCCTGGATGACAAAAACCAAAGCGTATTGATTGTCGCAAGTACTAGCGATGTAAGTCTCAGGTTAAGACCAAATACACCTACCCTGATGCGGATTCCCATAGACACATAGTCATACTACCAATGAGATTCCGCGAGGTCTATCCAGAGCGAAGCTGTTTCCGTACCATCGGTAAACTAAACCTCCTATCACACTTGCATAAGTATCCAATACTTAAATATATGAGAACTATGCCGTTACGCTTCCATAACACGCACAAGTGCGATACTAGTCTATTCTGCATTATCGATGTCCAGTCTCGATAATACTACGACTAGGGATATTTAATGATTAAACCTTTATGGATTGATATTGTCTCATATCTTATAATCTGGAACTAATCATAGGGACTTTTATCATTTATATATATTAAGTAATCAAATTAAAAAATGATAAAATGCAATTTCATTGCTATATAATTAATTTGTACAAAAAACCACAATGTCTTTTACAAATAGTGACGCTATGGGTCATAATTGTCTAACAGTTTCCTCATGTCAATTCTACTCCGGTGATTGCTCAGTTCTCTTTGGTCTCATGGCTCAAGGTCCCGTTGTGTCCCTTATTCGCGGGGTGGCAGACTGGTCATCGTCAGACCTGGCTCAGCTTTATACTCTTCGCTACCTGCACCGGGTCAAAGTGGATTACGCCTTTTTGAAAGCAGCCTCATCTTTTTAGGATACTGAAAATCATGTCTTCCGATTCCCAGATTTCGAAATATGTCATCTCCCTAAGGATTTTGCTGCCATTCTCGGCTTGTATTTTGTCTTACTACCCTTCTCGGATGCTGAAAATCATGTCTTCCGATGCCCGAAGCTTTCCTGTGATGTCCTTAGGATGCAGAAAAGATATTGTCTTGTGCTTCGTTCATATGTATCTTCCTTGCAGGTTCGTCCTATCTTTTGCCTAAACTGTCCTTTCAGATTGTCAACTTAACGGATTGTTTTATCTTGCCTGAGTCACCTTTGCAGGTTTTCAACTCAGCGAGCTAAATATTTTTTCCTTTTTTTTTTCCTTTTTTTCAGATCTTATCTGTCCTAATTCTCGAGGCTCTTTGCCCATCCTCATTCCCGAGGTTGCTCTCTATTCTTGGAGTTCTTCTCCTATATCTCCTGCCTTTGGTCTAGCATCTAACAAACAAAAGACGTGATTTGTAATCACTTGACTCTAATCTTTCCCGGTTAGCTGGGATTTATGCAATTTATGAACATCTTGAACATTTGTTTCAATAAAGGCTTTTGCATTACTTCTTAGTACATGTGTAGGAAATAATGAACTGTATTGCAAGGGTACCCATGTCGCTAACTGTTCCTTACAGATTTTACAATTAACCATTTTTCTTGCTCACTCATGCTCTATATTTTGCTTGGGCCGTCCTTTGTGGATTTTCAACCCAACGAGCCTTTTTCTTTTTCTCTTTTTTTTTTATGCAAAGTATTATTTCAGCTTGTCCACATTAATGGGCTTTGTGAACTCGTTCCCTTCCAATTCTGACAGTCTCACTGCTTTATTCCCCATCACCTTCCTAACTAGGTAGGGCCCTTCCCAATTGGACCTGTATTTTCTCATTGGGTCCATTATCAGTGGCTTCGACTGTTTGAGCACTAAATCACCTTCTCTGATCTTGGTGGGATGCACATTCTTGTTGAATGCCCTGGCCAACCTTTTCTGGTATAGCTGCATGTGGTACAATGCCTTTATCTTTTTCTCATCCAGTAATGCTAGCCGTTCGAACCTCCGCAAGGCCCATTCCCGCTCAGGCAATCCTGCCTCTGCTAGTACCCGCATTGACTGTATCTCTATTTCCACCGGTAACACTGCCTCTTGATTGAGGGCTTCATACAGAAGCATCTTCTTACTAAGGTAGTAGACTGCATGCTCCACCCCTGTCTCATCTTCCTGTACCATCATCGCCTCTAGCGCTTCGGATTTATGGACAAATACAACACCAAGGGTTTGCCCGGCCTTGGAGGCTTCAGGACGGGCGGTTTAACCAAATATTCTTTGATTTTGTCAAAAGATTCTTGACATTGCCTATTCCACTCCACGGGTTGGTCCTTCCTCAATAGCTTGAAGATGGACTCACATACTAATGTTAGCATGGCAATGAATCGACTGATATATTGGATTTTCCCGAGAAAAGCTCTAACTTCCCTTTTTTTTAGGGTCTACTTCTATTCCTCCAATTCCTATCGTATGCCCTAACAACTTTTCAGATGTTACCCCAAACACACACTTCTTGGGGTTGAGTCGGAGGTTGTACTTATCGACTCTTTGAAGGAATTTCTCCAGCGCTTCTATATGTCCGGCCCTCGTCTCTGATTTAACCATTATGTCATCCACGTATACCTCAATCTCTTTATGCATCAAGTCGTGGAATTATGTAGTGGCCATTCATTGATTAGTGGCTCCGTATTATTAAGTCCAAACGGAATCACCTTGTAACAATATGTACCCCACTTAGTGATGAAGACAGTCTTATGCTTGCCTTCTTCGACCATGAGAACCTGTTTATATCCTGAGAATCCATCCGTGAATGAGTACATAGCAGATAAAGCATCGCTATCAACTAATCCTTCTTCGGTACCGGCACAATGTTGGCTAACCACTCGGGGTACTTCACCACCTCTAAGAACCCCCCATCTATCTGCTTCTTGACTTATTCACTAACCTTTTCGGCCCATTCTGGCCTCATTCTTCAGAGCTTCTGTTTTACTAGTCTTATGTTCAGATAAGTTGGTATCATGTGTTGGGCAATACCCATGTCCACTTCTGGCATGTCTTCATAGGACCAAGCGAATACTTTTGCATATTTTATTAATATTCTCTCTAATTGTTTCCGCTCATCAGAGGTACCTCACTTGCAATTACAATTTCCTTGGGGTTTTCACATGTACCAAGATTAAATGCATTTGTCTTTGTTGAGTTAATGTCAAATATGCTCATGTCATGCATGTTATGATGTAAACTAACCGGAAAAGACTCGAACAAGTAAGAAAAATCAATGTCTTTATGATTAATAAATGCAGGATTACAATCAAATAAATTAGGAAAATAAACATCATCGTAATTTGCAGCCTTGTCTTCTTTCGTCTTCTTGCTTTCTTCGAGCGTCAGATTCTCCAACTGCAGTAGTTCTTCTTCCCATTTATCTTCCTCTTTTGTCATTGCTCGAGAAGTTTTCCCAGAAATCTCTTCCCTGCTCTGTTTCATCTTCACTGCTGCTATCCTATATCCCCATGCAAGAAGCTTGGTGGTTGAGAGTTTGGAGGACAAAGTTTTCGGGTAAGCCGAAGTTGATCATGTAGGTGGGTGGTGGAATGGAGTGGTAGTTGGGTAGAGGGTTTCTGTGTATGTTGGGTTATTCTTTATCCAGGTTGGGTATCTTATGGGTATCAATGAGGTTTTGGATCTCATTCCTAAGGCGGGTGCAGTTGTCATTTTCGTGGCAATTTGGGCGTGTGGATGGATTTGGGCCGAGGCTGAGGTTTGAAACAGAAACTGACTAGGCGAATCTGAGGCTGGCTAGTGAGTTTGAATCTAATGAGGTGCTAATTTTGGAGGTTTTCCTTCCTTCCGGCATTCGTTTTTCGCAACTTCCGTAACTTTTCAGGTAGTGCCTCCATACGTTTCTCATCATCGGGCTTATGCAAAATGCATTGTCTACATCGTGTATTAGATATGATCTAATAAAGGACACAACAAGACTATCTGTGTGACAGTTAGTATAACTATTTGACAGTTAGAGTGTCTCTTATATATAGTATTCATCTATCGTAAATGATGATTCCTTAGTCGAAAGATAAATTGATTATAATGTCTAGTCAATCTTATGCATTATAGGATGATGGCATAATAAATACTATATTATGTGCGATTAAAGATATCAATTTAATCGTAATTGTTACGAGCTATTTTGATACGCTATAGACCATATGATGTGTCTCAAAATATGTTATTTATTATCTTTGAGATATTAATAACGAGTTTCTTATTCATGAAGAATATAGTCTGCAACCATTAAGGTCAGGTTAGTTTTAAGTCTAATTATGATGTTAGACGGTGTATGTCATAAAGAGTAAGAAAATATGGAGTGGAGTGTCACAGATTATTCTACTTTGTTAGTGGAATTAGTTGTAACTTATGAAATATTGACTTATGAAGCTGCATAGTGATCTTATAGATTAGAAGTTTTGTTATTAATGTTGTGTTTGCAGTGTTGGGGTTGGTGCTCAGAGCGCCAATCTGGACCGTATTTATGTCTGATTCATGAATACGAACATCCCCTTATTCCATAATATTACTTATTTATGGTTGCACCTCTTATTTTTATATACGTATTTGATCTGATTACGATTAGATTGAAACTAAATGTGGTTTAGTGATATGTATATATTAGACAAATGCCCGATAATATATAATGCAGTACACAGTTACAAAGTTGGTTTGTAATTGACATTGGGAAGTGTCACTGCTAAATGTATATTATCAAATATAGTTCCTGGTCAAGATTCACTAACACGGGTCGGTTAGTCAAATCTGTTGAGACCAGTACATGTCGTATATCGAGACTTGGTCTGATGGTTTATCCCAATGAACCATGGGTATGGGGAGACTGAACGACTTACCGAAGATTCTTAATGGATGGTACACCAACGTCAATAAGAATCTTCTCGGGTTGAGTAGCATAGTGGTCATTCGACTTGAGATACCACAATGGATGTATGAGACATCCTCCACACTTAGATGGCAGTCACGTCACCGATCTATTTAGATCAGACCTCCACCTGTTCGTTGGGTGTGGATCGATCCTCAGGATATCCTGTGTGTATCAAGATAGGATCCGTCAGTTCTGTGTACATAACATAGGTAGTCCATATATAATTAGCAGTCTGTTAAATCTGTGGTCACAGTATACTTCGGAAGTAAGTTCCGATTGTTATTTAGAGATTGCTAATAGATACGTCGACGAGATAATACCTATAGAGATTTGACGTTTACATCTATATCTCTGGGATTATCTGGATACCTGTGACGGAGGGATTATACGTATGCAATGACCTCGACCTGTATGATTCAACTAGTTTATCTGTGGTCGTCATAATTTACGGGTGGGTAAATTATGGACACGAAATTGGATTTTGTGACGGATATACCTGAATCTAGAGAGTCTCACTAATGAAATATACTCGTAGAGCACTATGGCGACTTTTATGAATAATGGTGATTATTTATAAATCGTTTAAACGTTAAACGAAAAATACATGCGAACAGGCCGAACCATCATTTCCTAATTAATGTGTATTTGTATTTAATATATGATATTATTAAATACACATTAATAAATTGTCAAATAAAGGTATTTGACATATATCATTAATATATGTGTTTGAGATATTTAAAGTAAATATAATACATATATTTGAGATATTTGTATTTAATTAATTAATTAATTGTTAAATGATTAATATAATTAAAATATAAAAATCTCACCAAGTGATAAAGTTAGGAAATGATTATAAGTGTAAATGTTTGACTTTACATTAAAGGAAAAGGTTGTCAAATTGAATTTGACTTCCTTGGATATTTGTTTTAATTGTTAAAATTGAAAATATCTATTTCCTTTTTTTTTTTTGCTAAATTCGGCCATGACCTTAATTAAATATAATGGTTATATTTTTTTCATGTTGCCATTGTTGACTAAGTTGAAATTTTCATTAAAATGTAATGATCATTTTTATCAACTTGGCAAATGAAATTCAAATGAAATGAAACTAATGTAACTTGTATTTCCTTTAGGCCAAATTCGGCCAAGGCCTCCATTTTGGGCAAGTATATATTGTTTCATTTATTTTAGGGTTTGATTAACCATTTCACTTTATCAAAACTCCATTAAAACAAGGCAAAGAAGGTAGAGAGAAAAGAAAAGAAAAACAAGGAAAAGCTTGGAATTTAGTAAGTATTTCCAACCTTCCATTAGAGAGTAATTTGTTCCTCTTGTTGTGGGCAACATCTTGTGATTTCTTGAGTTTTTCAATTCTTTATTCTTTGTACTTTTGATGGATAAAATTTTGATAAAGGTGATATGCATGTATGATGTTGGAAGTTTATTACTAGTGTAGTAATAAGCATTCTTTTAAGGTTTTAGAACCTTGTTGCCATTCTAGAGTTATTGAACCACTATTAAATGACCTAAAATTGTTCTATAGTTGTTTCATTGTGTTGAGACTTGATTTGGATGGAAGAAACATGATTGAAGTATTGGATTTAACCAATTTGGTCTAATTTTTCCAATTTGAAGAAATTGAAAATTTAGGGTTTAAGACCACTTCCAAATTTGGGGCTTTTCATTTATATGGTGTATTAGGATGTTTATATGATGCATATAAAGTTTCATGTTGATTGGATTTCATTTGGATGTGTTTTGAGGCATGGAAGTGCAAAATGCACATTATGCCCCCAAATGGTGCATTCGGCCAAGTGAAGCTTTTTTGGGTTTTATGTTGCTTTTGGTGTTTTGACATTTGGGACATGTTAAGTTCATCTTAGAAATGATTTAGAATCATCCAAAATTGATTTGAACAATTTCGGACTAAAAATAAACAAAATGCCAAGTGTAAGGGCAATTTGGTAAATTCACATAAATTTGATTTATTGAATTTTATTTCATAATTTGATTATTGGATGATAAAATAAATAAGTTTATTTTATTAATCCGAGAAAAAATTTTGAAATCGGAAAATTTGATTTTCCACCGTTTCCGTTGCGTTACCGATATTCCCCCTTAAAACCCCTACATGCAGTTGTCTGCATAGTATTATGGATTTGATCCTTAATCACTTAGACAACTCAGTAGCTGTACCACAATATTGATATCGCACATGAGTCATATTTATGTATAACTTAGGTTCTACAAAATATGAATGATGCCAGCTAAGGGAAACGATTGTGTTTATTGGACAAACTCAATATGTTATAGCGGACTTACTTGTTGTTGCCTACCTCTTGAGTGCTATGTGAGCTCTTGAGGGTTATGCGTATGTGATACACATTTAGATGTGTATATGATACCATATATTAGCACTAGAGCAAGTGAGAGAAATTGTTAGGGTTGGTGCTCGGAGCGCTAATCCAGATCGTATTTATGTCTGATTTATGAATATTAACAATACATTTTTCCATTATATTACTTATTTTTAGTTACACCTCAAGTTTTTATATGCGTATTCGATATAAATATGATTAGATTGAAACTAAATCTAATTTAGTGATATGTATATATTAGACAAAGACCCCATGATTAACAACGTAGTGCGCAGTTACAACGTAGTTTGTAATTGACAATGAGAAGTGTCACTATAAGTTATATATTATCAAATAAAGTTTCTGGTCAAGATTTACTGACACTGGTCGGTTAGTAAAATCCGCTGAGACCAGTACATGTCATATATCGGAACTTGGTCCGATGGTTTATCCTAGTGAACCATGAGTCTCGGGAGACTCGTATAGACGTGTAGGTGTTTATATTTGATAAATACTGAACGACTCACTGAAGATTTCCTAATAGATGATACACCAACTTCAATATGAATCTTCTCAAGTTGAGTAGCATAGTGGTTTTTCTACTTGAGATACCACTGTGGATATATGAGACATCCTCCACACTTTGATGGCAGTCACGTCACCGATCTATTTAGATCAGACCTCCGTCTGCTCGTTGGGTATGAACTCATACTCATGATATCCTGTGAGTATCAAATAGATTCCGTCAGTCCTGTGTACAAGGTATATGTATCTTGTACGTGTTTGTGATCTAGTAAATACATGGTCGTGGTATACTTCGAAAGCGAGTTCCGAGTGTTATTTAGTAATCGTAAATTTGAAAGTCGACTATATTATACTTTAGAGATTTGACGTTTATATCTATATCCCCGGTATAATATTGATAGCCTGTGACGGATGGATTATACGTATGCAATTACCTCGACATGCATAGTTTAGCGAGATTATATGTGGTCGTCATAATTTACGAGTAGGTGAATTATGGACACGAAATTTGATTCCGTGACAGATAAACCTAACTTAGAGAGTCCCACAATACGAAGTGTACTCGTTGAACACTTGGGCAACACGTTATGAATAATACAGATTATTCATAATACTTTATCGGATTAAATAAGTTAATTGAATCGTTTAAGGGTTAAACGAAAGATACATGCATAGGGACATTTCGGTCATTTCCTAATTAAAGTGTATTTGTATTTATATTTAATATTTGATTTTATCAAATAAACATTAATTAATTGTCAAATAAGATATTTGACATATATCATAAATATATGTATTTTGATTATTTAAAGTAAATATGATACATATATTTAGATATTTGTATTTAAGTAATTATTTAATTATTTAATTATTAAATAATTAAAATACAAATATCTAAAGTGATATTTATGTTAGAAAATAATTAAAGTGTAAATATTTGACTTATTTATATTTATGGTTAAAGGTAGTGGTTATCAAATTTGATTTGTTAACTTTGGCTTGATATTTATTTTGGTTAAATAAATTTTTCCTTGGACAAAAAAGCCCTATAGCTCACGCCCATCACCAAGTATTTAAGGGAAATGTTTTTTCCTTTGTTAGGTTAATGTTAACCTAGCCTCCAAATGTCATCTAAAAATTTCCTAAGTATCTTAGAGAAGAAGAATATCAACAAGAACAAAGTTAAAGAAGATTTTGGAAGATTAAGGTAATCTTTGGTTTCTTTTAACTTCGGAAATTGGTTTGTTATTCTTGCTTGTATTTTTTATATTGTAGAGATTCTTACAACAGTTGTAGAGATTCTTTACACTCTAAAATTTGGGGCTTTTTGTTTTGGTTGATGAATTTATAGGCTATAGTATAAAGTAAGATTGAGTAATATTAGTTCAATTTTATCATATAATGACTTGTTGTCATTTTAGAGTGTTATGACCACTCTTGTAATACCTAGAATTGTTCTTGAGTTCTTTATTGGTGGTGGCTTTGGTTGGTATAAATATTAATATGATTAATATTGAGAAAATTGGATTTAAAACATGAAAAATGATAATTTTTGCACCCAGATCAGATCTGGAAATTCTGAAAAATTTAGTGATGAAAAATATATTATTTAAATATATTGGATGTGTATTGGACATTAAAATAATTGCCGGAAATTATTTTGGAGTGAAAATATGGGAAAACGACGAAAAACGACGCTACTGAGTGAGTTTCGGGCTTACTAGGTGGCAGTTGTCCAAACAGTGAATTTGTCACTGTTCGGGCTTACTACGTGGTTTGGGAGCCGGGATAATTGCTCTTAAGTATCGGGGAATACTATACTGGGGCTTCACAAATGTTGAATAAATCCTACATACCGGGAAGACTGCCTCAGCTCCTGGAATTTGGTTGTGGGTGGACTTTATGCACCAAGTTCGATGATTGATGCGGCTGTTGGAGCTGTCTTTGGTGGTTCAGCTGCAGAACTTATTAATTCAGCCATTCCAGGCAATGTAGTTGTTGCACATCCGCAGGCATATGCTCTGGTAACTTACCATTTACCTTTTTGTTGGCTGGGTGTGGGGGGATGTTGATAGTCATTATCTAATTACTGTCTTTTAAAATTCATAATGCAGGTAGGTATGGCTGCTACATTGTCTTCTGTTTGCTCTGTACCCTTGACGTAAGTTCTACTTCTATTTGAACTGACTAGAGATTACAGGATATTGCTTCCTCTGATGGTAATTGATCCACAATTTTCTTGCATCTCTCATGTTTGGCATATGTGTTCACCATTTACGGCCTATTAAAATTCCTTCCTATTCTGCAATGGCATGGGCATGGTGTCTTGAAGGCAATGACATTTTAAACATTTTCACACCGTATCTATTCCCATTTTGGAATTAGGGACCTGATACTGTTAAGTTGAAGTTTATCATAACTTTGGATGCAATAAGATGATGTTCAGAGATTAATGATATCTCATTGCTTGATTTTGTTTCTCTAATTTTGCAATTAGGGAGCCGTTGGATTGGCAATATGGGTTCCCTCTGTGGCAAACCAGTCCAAGGAGACGGAAGCATCTGATACACGGACTTTGGCTAGGGGAGAAGAAAAAAAATGAAGTTTTATGGAGAAGGGTTGATGGCACAGATGAGTTAGAACTCTGTCATAAAAAATGCTGCTGACTCTGAAGCAGCTAAAGATATGTTTTTGGAAGAATTGAAGATGCAATTTCCCTGAGTTCCTTCCTCGTTTTGTATTTGACTAAAGCTTCCCATGCTGGTTATTTTCATTATTTGATGTTTTCTTGTGACTAAACTTCTTCATTTTCCATCCCTCATTGCAGGTTTCTAGGGCTATGTCAAAGAACTATGTAAAGGACCTAAAGGTTCCACTGACTAAAACCTTGAAAGAAGCAATAAAGTGTATGAAAGATGGTCAACAGAAATTTGTCCTCGTGGTTGGCAGTGAAGATTTCCTGGAGGGAATACTAACATATGGTCACATTAAACGTTGTTTGTCCAAGAAGTCTAGTGATACTTCCATGGGCGATTCAATGGCTTCTGATGTATGTAATTGCTGTCTTTTTTTTTTCCAACTCTAGTAGCTTGTCATCACTTTGTTTATCTATGTCCATACTGATGATATGCTACTAAAATCTTTACAGGTGAATGCATGTTTTGTTTCCTCTGTTTGTACTCGAGGGATAAGTTATCAAGGTCAAGAGCGTGGATAAGTTATCAAGGTCAAGAGCGTGGACTTCTAACCTGTACCCAGACACGGATCTGGCAATTGCTAAGGAAATAATGGAGGCCAAGGGGATGAAGCAGTTGCCTGTAGTTAAACGTTCTAGAGAACTCCAAAGAAGAAGGAAGCAAAGGATTGTTGCTATTCTTCATTATGATTTGATCTGGGATTGTGTCAGGTTCTTACTGGCTTTTCAGTCTATACCAATTCCTTTTTGTTTCTTACTTAATAAGCAATTCCAGTTCGAATTTTTTTTTTTTTTGGTTTAACCGCTGTTGACGGCGGATTTTGGTCTCAGGGGCAATATGGGAATATCACTCCCGAAACTAATCCTCCCTCAATAGTGAATTTGTTTGGTTATGGGGGACCAAAAGCAACTTAGCAAAAGACAGATAAATACAACAAAATCGACAAAGAGATTTAACGTGGTTCGGCGGATCTTGGTCCGACCTACGTCCACGGGCACAAAAAGAATGATATTTTTATTACTCAAACACGCTTCTCAGCTCTCTCTTTTGTTTACAAGTCTCACAATAATGATCTTGATCTCAACTTTTCACTTCCGTTGCCCCAACTCTCAACTTTCAACTTGTTACTTTTTTTCCTCCCTCTACACCCACTCTACCCTCCTATTTATAATGGTGAAGAAATCATATTCCTATTTGTACAAGAATTTCCTAGTTGAAACAATTTCATTTTCCCATAAGGATTCCTAGTCAAAACTATTCCATTTTCCCATAAGGATTCCTAATTAAAAAAATATTTACTTCCTTTATCCTACTAGGACACTGCTTATTAGTTTACCCCATGAAGGTAGGATAACTTGTCATCTTATCCTTAAAAATAGGATGCCTTATCTTCCTGAGCACGCCTCGACATGTGCTCGGTCTTCATGAGGTCGGTCATAATGGTTATTTGAACTGAGAATGCCGCTGTCGATCTGATAATTGCCCAGTTATCTGAACCAAAGTGCTCGGTTACCGATCATAAAGTGCTCGGCCCCTAACTCATGTGGTCGGGTCGGTATTAATGATCTCGATCAACAAGGGAATTTACCCTTTTACCCATCCCGTGCTGTTAAATATCATAGTGCTTAAAAACACCATCAACAACCGCATTTTATTGATTTTATGTCATGCAGAGAAGAGATAAATCACCGTAAATCAGTTTATCAGCAAAGAAAAGACAAATCTCTCGAGGAGATTGCAACGGCCATTGATGTGGGTGATTGCACAGGTGTTAATTTGGAACTCATCTTCATTGATAACTAATTATACTCTCTTTTGAGTTTCCCATTTTGGGTTTTGCTGCTGATACCTCAGCTCTTGTAATTTACCAAAAGTACACTTTTAAATGTAGAGAAGTGAATTGAAAAAAAGAAAAAGAGAGAAAAAAAACCAAATATTTGCCCTGAAGCAAAATGTGTAAAAGATGCATATGTTTGGTGGGTTGTTATATTATGTACCTCAAACATCAAGGAATAATATGGAGCTCATCATCAATGTACATATTTGTTGTCTGGCTTGGTGGGAGAGGACTTAGAGATTTTATTGTCAAGTTATGAGTTCGATTACAGTAAATGTATTTCTTATAAGAGTTTGGGACAGTAAAATTTTTTATCTATATTCCAATGTTTGTAAAAAAAAAAAAAAGTTTATACATTGTTATGATTGAACTCAACTCATATTTCATGTAATAATATAGCCTACCGGCTTAAGAGCTTTCTATAATAAAATATTGCATTCCAAAAAAAACAATACCAAATGGCAAGGAATATTTCCAAACACCGTAGGATGATTCATAGCATTTTCCAGTACAAGAAAACTTTGCAATGAAAAACGAATAACGAATGGATCATCTATATAAACTGACATTTTGTCAGTGTGTAGATCAATAATATATCATTACAACAAAAAAATAAATTATAATTATAATTGTGGAATAAATTCAAATAAATTAAAGCAGCAACATTTACATATGAGGTCCAAGAGGTAGCCTACTCGTAAGCTGCTGGTAAACTGCTGAGTTCAGACCAGGTTCCAACAATGGCTCCACCTTTGGTCCTCCTTTTGGCATCATGAAACCGATTTCATTGACCTGCCGCTGCTGTGCCAGGTATGGTTGAACCCGTAAAACATGCGGTTCAGGTTGGCCAGGGCCAAGTCCTGCCATAGCTAGGTTGGCCCGGCCGGATTGATGCATTCCGAATGAGAATCTAGGTGAAGGTCCCAACTGCTGCCTTACAGGTACTCTGAAAGAACAGAATGCAGCAGGTCTGTCCAATCTTGCCATGCTGCTGTGAAGCTGCGATGGCTCAGGCCTGTGGATTTGACCAGTAGCATGGGCAGTAACAGCGCTTGAGGAGCCAGAGTTAACATGACTGCCATTGCGAGCAGCGGGTACATCATGGTTGTGCTTTCCCTCATATGTGGTGATCACGGACTTCAGGTCATGGGATGCCCTCTCCACGTGCTTTCTCACTGTGCAGCACTTGTAATAACTCCTACTTGATAGCAACAAAATTTCAATTTCAATGTTGCTGTTAGGACTACAATTTTTCTTTGGACATGCCCGCTTGTGTGTTGCAAGTGTGTGTAACAGAAAGAGAGAGAGAGTAAATAAAGAAAAAGAAGTATATGATTCCAATCACCACCTTGGATTTGGATTTCCTTTCACAACTTTCTGCCCATACTTGCGCCAACGGTATCCATCATCAAGGATATCCACCTCACTGGTTGTCTGGACCACAACTCTAGGCTCACGAATAGCTCTAGTGGCTCCACTAATTTCTGTTGCATAAGCTTCAATTTTCCTGGGATAATCAAACAACATAATAAGCACATTCACACAGTGAACTTAATATAACATGCTAGATATTGTAGCAGAGATATGGAGAAAAGAAAAGGACACCTTCTCTTTGTCTCAGATTCATCTTCTTCACAAACATAACCTACACTACAGTGTATCACCCTATCATCATCTTCATCGTCACATTAGAAAATGTAGATGAGGCGTCCACAGCATCGCCTGATTCAAAGGGAGTGCCATTTGGAGCTGGCGAAGAGGGAGACTGGTTGCAGTATTCAGGAACCACAGATGCTGAAGATGTCACCTTGACAATGTCATGCCTGCACTCAGGAGTGCCACCGGCTGCACTTTTCCGTGCAGGATCACCATCAGCACCACTCTGCAGTCCGGCATTTCAGGAATGTCTAATTGCATGTCAATAAGGGGATAGACCCAATGGTTGATCGGCGATTGGGTGGAGGCTTGGGGTGATTATGAGCTACTTTTGTATATGATCTCAGTTATGTGACCTTCATGAGATCTCTCCACTTTCTTTTTGACCTGACAATTTGGATGTGTGCACTTGTAATAACTACAAGGATACTCACTGCCTTCACTTGTTTTTGTCCATTTTCTTCTCCAATTTATCCATCCTCAGATGATGCATCTCCAGCACCAGCAACCATGGAATCTCTGCTGCCTCTTTGATCTCCATCTTCATCCTGTTGCTCAACAAGTGGTGGAGAATGTTAATTACTGGCCACAACAGAATCAAAGACTCTTTGATCAGCCGAGATGGTATTACACCCATTATCCTTTTCAGTTGTTGCTCTGGAGAAGTCTGTTTGGAGGCTGAGGCTGTTTCTGTACTGAGAATGGACTTTGGCAGCATCTACATTTCAAGACTGATGGGTATTCTCCGACTTGACAGAATCTCAATACTAGGAAAGGATTGCTGAGGAAACGTAAAAGTAAATCAATAACTACTAGCCAAACAATATTCAACAGAAAGAAAATAACAATTGTATAACTAATTGGATTACAAATCTCACCTTACTTGTTGTACCAAGGGCAAAAGAACCTGATTCTGTGGCAGGCTTAAATGCAAATGGTGTATTGATGTCCGCAAATATATCTTTGCTTTTATCAGGGGCCCCTGAGATAAATGCAGAACTTTTACCATTGCCATTTGGGATAAATGAGAACTTTCCAGTTGTGGGAGATGGCTGTGCCTGCAGAGGCAAGGTTTCAGTATTCGGTAGGTGCCAGGACCAATTCAGTAAAATTAAACTCACTTTTTTAATGTAGTTATTATCCGAAACACCCTTCTTCTCAGCATAAGCAAACAAATTAATGCAACATACAAAAAAGGCCACGAATTGGTATCTTATTGGCTCCTAATTGTAAAATGCAATTCAAGGAAACCCCCACGGCCAGATTCTACTTCCAATTCCATACATTACCAAGGTGTCAATTAATCACCCTAAAAATGACAAGAAATCAAGAAAGACAGATAACACGTTTCAAGAAATAAGCTTACCAGAGAATTTGAAAGGAAAACTGGAGACTCCAGCAGTGTCGTCGGGCTGAGACCAGTGGTATTGTCAAGTAAGGAGATCGAATATCAGGGTTCAGAGAAAGGTCAGATGTTCTAATGCTTTCTGTATTCAACCTCGGAGCATTAAACCCAGCTCTGGCCGCCAATCTTGATTTCTGCTCAGAAAATGGACCTAAGTCAGTCGATGCACCTCCTCGCACCGTGTTCTTTTTCTCAGCATTTCGCGATGTCATCTGCTCTTGAGATCCTAAAAAGAGCCCATCAGCTCCATTCTCACTAGCTGGCTCTCTTGAGCTAAAATCATCACCAGATATTGCTGCAAAAAAGGTTATTGGACTAGGACTAGGCGGTACCCAATCTCCAATTACTGCCATGTTATCATCAATTCTTGCCATGGCTATTCAAACTTGTCTAAAAGTAAGCTCAACGAGAATCAAGGTCTGGCAACCAAGGTTCACTTCCTGAAAGATTCATCACACAGTACATAATGGAATCAAAAAATGACCAATGCATTAGAAAAAATGTAGTTGCGGGTGAGATGTGAGATGATACTAAACAGAATTTTCATTCAAATTATTCAAGTACAACTGTTGCACTCTTATGGGGTTTTCCATCAGCATAACAACCCAAAAACAAAAATTAAATTAAATTTTTTTCCATTTATGCTCCTCAGAGACCAAAAGAGAGTTTATAAGCTGCAATTTTGACCAGAGGTTATCAAATGATTTGATGCATACACAAAGAGAATCATTTCAAAATTCATAGATAAACTGTGGAATAGAGGAAAGAAAACACATTTAAAATATCTAAAAACATGCCATAATTCAATAATGCAACAACTTTCTCTCTTTACTTCCTTCCTCAACTCAGTAATTCATAAGGGTAAGTTTCCAAAATGAAAAAGAGTCTAAAGATTTAGACAAAACCCACATTTATCCTTTAAGAGGGGTGAGAGTTAGCAACAGAAAATATAATAGATGGAGAAAAATTGACAACATTCCAAATTTGATAAAGTTCAGTTGAAGGAAACTAAAAATATAATACATTGAATCTTACATATATAGAAAACCAGTTGTTCAAGTCATGGTGCCAATCAATCAAGATCTAATGATAAGCCAATTGATATTAAAAAGAAAAAAGGAAAATAAAAACAACCCAGTTACAAAGCCAAAAAGAGAAAACACAGAGATCATAAATCTTATTTTAAAAGATTTATTGATGGTGAGAGTGGTACCTTAATTTTGCATAATTTATCATAAGGCAAAAATTTCCACAATGAGAGTTACAAAACGTCATTACCTGACTGATTAAAGAGTCAAAGCTAAATGAACATGACCCTCACCACCAAAAAAAAACAACACAAATTTCACAAACCACCTCAGATTTTCCTTTATCTTTCTTTTCAAAATGTAAAATGGATTTTTTTTTTCCTTTTTTATTCTCTTGTTTTTTGGGTTATCAATCAAAATAATGAAACCAAATGAAATGAAAAGAAATCACTGTGAAAGAGACAAATTTTATCTACAAAATGTAATCTTTAGATAATGAAAGAAAAAGCTCTACAAGAAGAACAAAAAAAAAAAAAAATCAACAAAGCTGACACATTTCTCATTGAATGCTGCTTCTTGCAGTACTAATCATTTTAACTAATCATTCATCCTTTTGTTTGTTTCTGGACTGGCCAAAAGCCAATGGTAGGGTGCCATGTGTACCAGGGAGGGTTATAAATTTATAATTGTCCTGAAAGTAGTGATTAATTTGGTTGTATAGAAAAGAATTATAGGCCAGTGAGTTGCAGGTAGGTGAATTTATTTGGAGTCATTAGTGATAAATAATTAAAAATGGTAAATATGGGTAACGTTGGGGTGTCAAGTGATTTGGGAGCCTAACACCTGTATCCTTTTATATTATAACCGCCTGCTGCCGCTGCTTCCACTTCAAATCCTTGATCTGTTTTAATTCCATATTTGGACAACCCATTTTGTCTTTCCGTAATTATACTCATCGATCGAATAACTAAGTTAAGGGCAAATCTCGTGACCCAATGGTAAATTTTGTTCTATTGTTTGTGATTTGGCGTCAATAAGCATAAAGCTGTAGAATTTTTCTCAACTACCTGTGATGATGATTATTTTTTCCGATTAAGGTTCAAATATCGAGAAGAGATAAAATGAAGATTGTACTTAGTTAAAAGTTGATAGAAAAGGTTTAAGGGCTCAAAAGAATGAGCTCTGACAGAAAGAGCCGATCACATGATATAGAAAAGAAATCCGAGAAAAGTGTCTAGGGTGAGGCAAGTTGAAATACCGACCTGACCGTATAAATGGTGTGATTTGGGTTTTCTTGAGAGTTTGTAGTGCCCGACCCGAGGAGGACTTTGTCTGTGAAACCCGACCAGTTTGAAAGAGATGGAGGAGGCTTTGATTAGTAACATCTGCTTCCCCATACCAACCCCAGAACGGAGATGGATCATCACAAGCCGATCAGTATTGAAGTCCTATGAAGTATGCCCTACCTGGGAAGATGTGCTTTCAGAAGGCTAATGATGATAGATGGAAAACAACGATCACAGTGGTCGTAGGGCCCACCAGCTGCCATAGGTTGGTGCAGTGGCAGGCAAAGCCGCCATAATGTATAGACCCTGCATTTTTGCATATAGTATAGCTCATTGATTAGTCTCTCAATGGACCTCACTTTAAAAGTTCGAAAAAGTTGTGAGATTTAATGCTGGATGAGAAGAAAATAGCCAAACATCAGCTTTGTGTTAAGTTTGTGTGCTCGTACGCAATCAGGATCGTCTTTATGTCCGATTCATGAATAACCGGGATACCTTTTTCCAAAAAATATTTAGTTCTGGTAGCACCTCGTTGTCTTTATTCTATTTCGATCTAATTCATTTGATTGAACTAAAAAATCGTGTTTAGTGATATATATATTATTATATATATATATATATTATATATAATAATATATATATATTATATATATATGTTGATGTGTTTCATGACCTATGTGAAGGGTTTATTTAGGGGTGAATCCGGTAACGCAGCGGAGCGGTGAAAATCCGATTTTCAGATTTCAAAACTTTTTCTTGGATTAAATAAATAAACATTTTATTTAATTACCCAATAATCAAATAATGAATAAATTTCAAATGAATCAAATTCAAGTGAAATTACCAATTACCCTTATATGTATTTTGTCCATTTTAGTCCGAAATTGATCCATCAATTTTGAATGATTCTAAATCATTTCTAAGATGAACTTACATGTTCAAAACATCAAAACACCAAAAGCCACAAATCCCCAAATTTCCTTCAAATGCCGAGAGCACCATTGGGGGCAATTGACCATTTGGTCATTTCATGTCTTCAACTCATCTAAATGAAATCCAATCAACATGAAACTTTGCATGCATCATATACACACCCAAATGCTCAACATATCTCAAACCCCCAAATTTGGAATAGGTTATAAACCCTAATTTTTCAATTTCCACAAATTGGACAAATTAGGCCATTACATTAAATCAAATGTTTCAATCATCAATCTTTCATCTAATTCAAGTCTCAACACAATGAAACAACTCAAGATCAAATCTAGGTCATTTAAGAGTGGGTCAACAACTCTAGAATAGCAACATGGTTTCATAACCTTAAAAGAATACATAAAACTACACTAGTTCACTCTTTGTTCATCATACATGCTCTAACACTTTCAACAAATTTCCATCATCAAAAACCACAAGAATAAAGAAAAGAATAACTTAAGAACTCATGAGAGGTAGCCTAGATCATAAGGAACAAATTCCTTTCTAATAGTAAGTTTAAGAAACTTACAAAATCCAAGCTTTCTTTAGGTTTTTCTTTTTCTCCTTCACTTTCTTTCTTTCTTTCTTCAATGGAACTTTGTTTTTGATAAAGTGTATTAGGTTAAGTTAAATGAAAAATGAAAACAATTTATACTTGTCAAAAATTAGCCTTGGCCGAAATTTACAAGATAAAATACAAGTTTTTCATTTCAATTTCATTTCAATGCATTTGGTCAACTTTGACAAATATCTTACAAACAACTTTATTAGATATTTATTTTGGTCAACAAATGCAACTAATCATCATTAACTTTAATTATCCTAACATAAGATATTTATATTTTAATTAATTTAATCATTTAACAATTAAATAATCAATTAATTAATCAAATACAAATATATTAATATATGTATAATATTTACATTAAATATTAAAACATATATTCATTTAGGAAATAAGTCAAATAACTCATTTGACTATTAATTAATGTGTATTTAAATTAATCAAGTATTAAATGTAAATACACAATAATTAAGTAAATGACTATCTAGTCTCTTTAGCATGTATCTTGCGTTTAACCATTAAACGACTTTATAAATAATCAATATTATTTATTTAATGTTGCTCTAGTGCTCAACGAGTATGTTTCATTATTGAGACTCTCTAGGTTCAGGTATATCCGTCACGAAATCAAATTTCATGTCCATAATCTATCCACCCGTAGATTATGACGATCACGGATAATCTCGCTAACCATACAGGTCGAGGTCATCGCAAATGTATAATTCCTCCGTCACAGGTATCCGGATAAATCCCAGAGATATAGATGTAAACGTCAAATCTCTATCGGGACTATCCAGTCGACTATTCTATTAGCAATCTCAAAAAGAATGTTTAGAACTAGCTTCTAAACTTACCACGGGCCCATGGTTTTATCTGATTGCTAATCATATGGACTACCTATGCTCTGGTACACAGAACTGACGGATCCTATCTTGATACACATAGGACACCCTGAGGATCTATCTACACCCCAACGAACAGGCGGAGGTCTGATCTAAATAGATCGGTGACGTGACTGCCATCTAAGTGTAGAAGATGTCTCATGTGCCCACAATGGCATCTCAAGTCTAAGAATCACAAGTGCTACTACTCAACCCAAGAAGATTCTTATTGACGCTGGTGTACCATCCATTAAGAATCTTCGGTGAGTCGTTCAGTGTTTATCCGCTATAAACACCTACACGTCTATACTAGTCTCCAAGACTAATGGTTCATTGAGAAACCATTGGAATCATATATTCCAGTATACGACATGTACCGGTCTCAACGGGTTTACTATACTGACCAAGTAGTGTAAACCTTGACCAGGAACTGTCTGAGAATGACAACGTCATGATACGACTCAATGTCCGTTGCGACGCTTTTGCAACTGTATCATGACTAATCATTCTAGGGTCATTACGTCTTTACCATATAAAAGATTAGATTATATTATAGAAACTGCATATATTATTACTAATAATAATGTTTTACAGAAGTATTTAACAAAATACAACCGGGAATTGGCGCTCTGAGCACCAACCCCTACAAAATCTCCCACTTGCTCTAGTGCCAATATCGATTGTATCTAATACCCATCCATCGACTCCACGTGTTTATCAAATAACTTCGGAGGTATGGCCTTCGTCAGCGGGTCTGCTACGTTGTCTTCACTCGGTACCTTGCACACGACAATATCCCCTCGCGACACGATCTCTCGAATGATGTGGTACTTGCGTTCCACATGCTTCGACTTCTGATGCGCCCTCGGTTCCTTTGCTTGCGCAATGGCTCCAGTATTATCACAGTATAACGGAATCGCATTCTCGATACTTGGGACAACTCCCAATTCTGTGATAAAATTCTTTATCCACACAGCCTCTTTTGCGGCTTCAGAAGCTGCAATATATTCCGCCTCAGTGGTGGAATCAGCTGTAGATCCCTGTTTGGAACTCTTCCAACATACTGCACCTCCGTTAAGGGTAAAGACAAATCCAGATGTAGACTTTCTATCATCGGGATCCGATTGAAAATCGGAGTCTGTATACCCGTTAACCTGCAGTTCGTTTCCTCCATAAATAATCAACTTATCCTTAGTACCTTAAGATACTTTAGGATATGTTTAATGGCCATCCAATGGTCATTACCTGGATTGGACTGATATCGACTGGTTACGCTAACAGCGAAACTGATATCAGGCCTCGTACATAACATGGCATACATTATGCTACCCAAACACGAAGCATAAGGTTGGTTAGACATTCTAACCTTCTCATCTTCTGTTTGTGGACACATCTTCTTAGAAAGATGAATCCCATGTCTGAACGGTATGTTTGCTGTCTTACAGTTACCAAAGCTATACCGTTCCAAGATCTTATCTACGTACGTTGATTGGGATAACCCAATCAGCCTCCTTTGTCTATCTCGATAGAGTTTTATCCCTAAAACATAGGAAGCTTCTCCCAGGTCCTTCATGGAGAAATTCTTACAGAGATATGCTTTAACCGCTTTGTAACATACCTAAATCATTCCCAATGATTAGGATGTCATCAACATACAGGACTAAAAATACGACCATGCTCCCACTGGCCTTCTGATACACACAGGATTCTTCCGAATTCTTAAAAACCAGACGATCTGATAATCTCGTCGAATCGAAGATTCCAACTTCGTGAAGCTTGTTTAAGTCCATAAATGGACTTCTTAAGCTTACAACCATACCCGAGGTTTGGCTGGATGTGAAACCTTCCGGCTGTTCCATATAGATTTCTTCATCAAGAACCCATTTAGAAAAGCCGTTTTGACATCCATTTGCCAAATCTCGTAGTCATGATACGCAGCTATAGAAAGCAAAATCCGGATAGACTTAAGCATTGCTACCGGCGAAAAGTTTCATCGTAGTCGACGCCAGGTCGCTGCGTGTAACCTTTTGCTACCAGTCGGGCCTTGTAAGTTTCAACCTTACCGTCAGGCCCGCGCTTCCTTTTGTAAACCCATTTACAACCGATAGGAACAATTCCTTCGGAAGCGGAATCAAGTCCCAAACTTGATTTTCATGCATTGAATCTATCTCGGATTTCATGGCACTTTGCCATTTCACGGAGTCGATGTCCAACATCGATTCTCTATAGGTGAAAGGATCGGTCTCTTCAACTAAGAGAACATCCAGACTCTTTTCTTGTATCAAATACAAGCGTTCAGGAGGTCTAGATACCCTTTCCGACCTACGGAGTGTGTGTGTTGAAGGTCCTTCATCTACTTGAACTTCAGGTTCCTCCGTTGGTTCGTTGTTTTCAGGTTGGACTTCATCAAGCTCAACCTGTCTATGATCACCCCTTCTGACAAAAATCTACTTCTAGAAATTTTGCGAAGCGAGCTACGAACACATTTCGATGCTCGGTATCATAGAACAGATATCCCCTCGTGTTCGAGGGATATCCAACAAACCTAAACTTTTGCCCTCGAGGCGAAAGCTTACTTTGCTGAGTTACACCCTGACATAGGCAGGACAACCCCAAACCTTAATATAATTAAGATTCGGTCTCCTACCGAACCATATCTGATACGGTGTCGTAGGAACAGCCTTTGAAGGAATCTTATTCAAAAGATGTGCGGCTGTTAAGAGACAGTAACCCCATAAGTAATAGGGCAAATCTGTGAAACTCAACATCGATCGGACCATATCCAATAAAGTCCGATTTCTCCTTTCAGATACACCATTGTGCTGTGGTGTACCTGGAGGAGTATATTGAGCGAGAATCCCATTCTCCTTCATATAATCCATGAACTCACCACTCATATATTCGCCGCCTCGATCTGATCGAAGGCATTTAATATATTTACCAGTTGTTTTTCTACTTCATTTCGGAACTCTTTGAACTTTTCAAAGGTTTCCGATTTATGTCGCATCAAATACACATAACCGTACCGTGACAAATCATCGGTAAAGGTAACGAAGTAGAATAACCACTGTGAGCAGTTTGACTTAGTGGACCACATACATCAGAATGTACGAGTTCCAGTAAGTTAATGGCACGGTGTCCAACACCAGAAAATGGGGCCTTGGTCATTTTACCCTGAATACAGGATTCACAAGTTGGATAGGATTCAATGGTAAGATCTGGTATCAAACCATTCCTAACCAACTGGGTAAGGCGTTTAACGCCAATGTGACCAAGTCTCATATGCCAAAGTTCAGTATTATTAATTACAGGTAATCTACGTTTATTAACTCCAGTATTTAATATATCTTTTGAAGTTTGCAATGTATAATGACCATGCTGGTTTGGACAACAAGGATCTGAATATTATTTCTATCATATAAATACAAAGAACTATTCTTAATATTCATACAAATCCTTCTGTATCAAGTACAAAAAGTGATATAATATTAGCGACACATCCCGGTACAAAATGACAGTCATGTAACAAAAAGTGTCCCATTCGGCAATGAGATCTCGCATACTCCCACTGCAACTGCATCCAAAGAGTCTCCACTCCCGAACCGCAACTGCATCTCCCCTGGCTTCAGCCTCCTACTTTCCTTCAGCACCTGCAACGAATTGCAAATGTGAATGGGACAAGCAGAATCTAAAATCCAGCTGGATGTAACGGCTTCACAAGCCAAAGATAAATCAATAACTGGAAAAATAAAAGTACCTGATGTAGATGCTCTGTCTCTCCTCATCTGGGCAATGTAATCTGGACAGTTCCTCTTCCAGTGCCCGACTTGCCGCAGTGGCATTTGTCTTCAGAAGCCCTTTTGGGCTTGGCTATCTTCGCCTGCTGTGGAGGACCGAAGGCCTTCTTCTTCTTCTTCCCTTTCTTCTCTTTCCCTTGGACATTCCTTGGGAAGAAGCAGACAGAGAAGTAGATCTAGGTGGGCGAGTCGGTACTCCCTTCTTCATCATCCTCTTCTGCCGTGAGCAACATCCTATGTAGCTCTGGTAGGTGCAGACTGTCCCGTGCATGTTGAAGTACATCACAAACTGGCGGAATGAAGCTGGCAGAGAACCAAGAATGACACTCCTACCGAGAATGTCATTCAGGATGAGATTATGTTGCCTCAATTGATCGATCAAATCGATCATTTGAAGAACATGTGGGCTAACACTTTGCCCCTCATCCAGACGCGCATGGAACAGTTCCATGGCGACCTTGTGAACAATAACCTGTTCCTGGTTCTCGAACGATTGTCTTAATCGCGTTATCATACTATAGGAATCTGATGTTCCATAGTATTGTTGCTTGAGTTTCGGAGAGAGCGAACTAAGAATGTATGATTTAACCCTTAAATCATCATTCTTCCAAGCTTCAAAAACTTGGCGTTCCTCCTCCGAAGCATCCTCACCCACTGCAAGGGGTAAAGGACCCTCAAGAACATAACCCAACTTTTCGGAATCGAGGACAATCCTCAAATCCAATTCCCAGTCTGCAAAGTTCTCAGCGCCTTTCAGTTTGTTCGCATCTAACATACGCGCAAACTGGTTTGTGGATTGACCCGCCATCGCAAATCTATCATATAGATCACGAAAAACGGTTAGCAGAAATTAAGCAGTTTCATATAATATCAAAAGCATAAACTAGATCATGGATTTTTAATCTAATATGCCCCTCCCACTAAATCATGCAATACTGTAATCCCAAAACAGAATACAAATATTTAATAATTAAATTAAATATAAATAGTGAAAAGTGGATCCCGTGAATATATTTCGGCTCACAGCAGAGGCACGGTCTCGCCTACGTATATTCATCAGGTAGACAACTCATTTGTCAATCATTCACTAATGACTCCTAAGTATCCGTCCTGGCCGTTTCTCGTTGTCGCTGCGAAGGCAGGCCCACAAGGAGACGTACCAAGGTTAAACTCCAATGATAAACTCAAGTTACTTACGTAATCCTGACAGCTAGGGCACGTTCAGAATTCCGCTTTCGCTTGAATTTATCTAGTATTAATATACACATCCGGTATAAATAAATCTTTATCGGCTACACCCTCACAGCAGAGGCACGGTCTCGGATGTAGTCACAAAGAAGTATTCATAAACCGTATTGACAAGACGGACCATATAACATGCATCAATACAAAATTACATTTAAACCTTATTATTAGGGATTTTCCGCTAAGTGTCATACACCCTAAATCTAACCAGTTTAGATCCTAATAAGCATGCATAAAGTCAAGAAAACATGATTAAACATTGATTCAATGAAGGCTAATCATTTTAGGTGGCCTAGAATCAGACTCGCTCTGATACCATTTTGAAGGGGTTATTTAGGGGGTGAATCCGGTAACGCAGCGGAAGCGGTGAAAATCCGATTTTCAGATTTCAAAACTTTTTCTCGGATTAAATAAATAAACACATTTATTTAATATCCAATAATCAAAATGAATAAAATAAAATTTCAAATGAATCAAATTCAAGTGAATTACCAATTACCCTTATATTGTATTTTGTCCATTTTAGTCCGAAATTGATCCAATCAATTTTGAATGATTCTAAATCATTTCTAAGATGAACTGCATGTTCAAACATCAAAACACCAAAAGCCACAAATCCCCCCAAATTTCCTTACAAATGCCGTGAGCTCCATTGGAGGGCAAATTGACCATTTGGTCATTTCATGTCTCAAAACTCATCTAAATGAAATCCAATCAACATGAAACTTTGCATGCATCATATACACACCCAAATGCTCAACATATATCAAAACCCCCAAATTTGGAATAGTTATAAACCCTAATTTTTCAATTTCCACAAATTGGACAAATTAGGCCTTTACATTAAATCAAATGTTTCAATCATCAATCTTTCACTAATTCAAGTCTCAACACAATGAAACAACTCAAGATCAAATCTAGGTCATTTAAGAGTGGGTCAACAACTCTAGAATAGCAACATGGTTTCATAAACCTTAAAAGAATACATATAACTACACTAGTTACACTCTTTGTTCATCATACATGCTCTACACTTTTAAAAAAAATTTCCATCATCAAAAACCACAAGAATAAAGAAAAGAATAACTAAGAAACTCATGAGAGTAGCCTAGATCATAAGGAACAATTCCTTTCTAATAGTAGTTTAAGAAACTTACAAAATCCAAGCTTTCTTTAGGTTTTTCTTTTCTCCTTCACTTCTTTCTTTGTCTTTCTTTCAATGGAACTTTGTTTTGAAAAGTGTATTAGGTTAAGTTAAATGAAAAGCAATGAAAACAATTTATACTTGTCAAAAATTAGCCTTGGCCGAAATTTACAAGACAATACAAGTTTTTCATTTCAATTTCATTTCAAATGCATTTGGTCAACTTGACAAATATCTTACAAACACTTTATTAGATATTTTTTTGGTCAACAATGCAACTATGTCATTAACTTTATTATCCTAACATAAGATATTTATATTTTAATTAATTTAATCATTTAACAATTAAATAATTAATTAATTAATCAAATACAAATATATTAAATATATGTATAATATTTACATTAAATATTAAAAACATATATTCATTTAGGAAATAAGTCAAATAACTCATTTTGACTATTAATTAATGTGTATTTAAATTAATCAAGTATTAAATGTAAATACACAATAATTAAGTAAATGACTATCTAGTCTCTTTAGCATGTATCTTGCGTTTAACCATTAAACGACTTTATAAATAATCAATATTATTTATTTAATGTTGCTCTAGTGCTCTACGAGTATGTTTCATTATTGAGACTCTCTAGGTTCAGGTATATCCGTCACGAAATCAAATTTCATGTCCATAATCTATCCACCCGTAGATTATGACGATCACGGATAATCTCGCTAAACCATACAGGTCGAGGTCATCGCAAATGTATAATTCCTCCGTCACAGGTATCCGATAATCCAGCGAGATCAAGACAACTCTCGGATCCGCTCAGATAGATTAAACTCAATCTATCGGGAATCCAGTCGACTATTCTATTAGCATCTCAAAAATGTTTAGAACTAGCTTCTAAACTTACCACGGGCCCATGGTTTTTATCTGATTGCTAATCATATGGACTACCTATGCTCTGGTACACAGAACTGACGGATCCTATCTTGATACACATAGGACACCCTGAGGATCTATCTACACCCAACGAACAGGCGGAGGTCTGATCTAAATAGATCGGTGACGTGACTGCCATCTAAGTGTAGAAGATGTCTCATGTGCCCACAATGGCATCTCAAGTCTAAGAATCACAAGTGCTACTCAACCCAAGAAGATTCTTATTGACGCTGGTGTACCATCCATTAAGAATCTTCGGTGAGTCGTTCAGTGTTTATCCGCTATAAACACCTACACGTCTATACTAGTCTCCAAGACTAATGGTTCATTGAGAAACCATTGGAATCATATATTCCAGTATACGACATGTACCGGTCTCAACGGGTTTACTATACTGACCAAGTAGTGTAAACCTTGACCAGGAACTGTCTGAGAATGACAACGTCATGATACATCTCAATGTCCGTTGCGACGCTTTTGCAACTGTACCATGACTAATCATTCTAAGGTCATTACGTCTTTACCATATAAAAGATTAGATTATATTATAGAAACTGCATATATTATTACTAATATAATGTTTTACAGAAGTATTTAACAAATACAACCGGGAATTGGCGCTCTGAGCACCAACCCCTACAAAATCTCCCACTTTCTCTAGTGCCAATATCGATTGTGTCTAATACCCATCGACTCCACGTGTTTAATCAAATAACTTTTCGGAGTATGGCTTCGTCAGCGGGTCTGCTACGTTGTCTTCACTCGTACCCTTGCACACGACAATATCCTCTCGCGACCGATCTCTCGAATGATGTGGTACTTGCGTTCCACATGCTTCGACTTCTGATGCGCCCTCGTTCCTTTGCTTGCGCATGGCTCCTGTATTATCACGTATAACGGAATCGCATTCTCTAACTTGGGACAACTCCCAATTCTGTGATAAAATTCTTTATCCACACAGCCTCTTTGCGGCTTCAGAAGCTGGCAATATATTTCCGCTCAGTGGTGGAATCACTGTAGATCCCTGTTTGGAACTCTTCACATACTGCAAACCTACCTCCGTTAAGGTAAAGACAAATCAGATGTAGAATTTCTATCATCGATATAGTTTTTTGATGAGTTATCTTATTTTTATGGGGTAATAGATAAGTTATCCTATTCTAATAGGGTATGGGAAATGATATAGTTTTTGACTAGGAATCCTTATGGGAAAGAGAAATTGTTTCAATTAGGAAATTCTTGTAGGAGAAGGAATCTGATTTCTACACTATTATAAATAGGAGGGTAGAGTGTGCATAAAGGCATTGAGAGTTGAGAAGAGATCAAGATCATTATCATCAAACTTGTAAACACAAGAGATATCAGAGAAGCATATTTCAGTAATAAAATCATCGTTCGTTCTGTGCCCGTGGATGTAGGTTGGATCTGATCCACCGAACCACGTTAAATCTCTTTATCGATTGGCGTATTTATCTATCTTTTGCTAAGTTTGCTTTTGGTTCCCCCATAACCGAACAAATTCACTATTGAGGGAGGATTGTCTCGGGAGTAATATTCCAATATTACCCTGAGACCAAAAGCAGCCGTCAGCAGTTGGCGCCGTCTGTGGGGAACTCAACAAAAAGCGGTTCGCGTAGTAAGACGATGGCAGAAGGCGGAAATCACCAATCGTCGGGGAATCCGGCCACAGATTGGATGAAGAAGATAGAAGAAAGCATAAGAAAGGACATGAAGAATAGTAAGGCCCTCCTAAAAACCATGATGGACCGACTGGAGAGAATGGAAGGGGGAAACCGCGAGAAGCCTGAAACCAGAGCTAATCAAAGAAGAGGAGAGATAACAGATGGAAAGAGGTTTGTGGATACAAGTGAGGACGATGGACCTAGGAGGAGGGGGCCTTACGGATAAATCCATAGTTGTGGAAAAAGATTCACAAGCAGAGACACATTGGAAGAAGAAGAAGAGAGGCGTTCGATAGATTCCTCTCATGATAGTCTCCGCTACGCTAGAAGAGGAGGTACAGAGTACGATGAGACTGCTCGGGAGATCCCAAGGTGTGAGGAACACCGCACCCGTGGCAACAGACATGAAGAAGAGCACCGAAGGCGACATGGCGGCCCAAATAGCAAGGTAAAATCTTGGTTAAAGAAGAGATGGCCAAGTGGAGGGCAAGCCTAAAAACAGATACAGTAACACCGGGAGCGACAAAGAGAATCCCCCATCACAGAAGATAAATCAACAAAATTCCCGAAAAGGTTCAACATGCCGACCATGACGCCCATTACAAAGGACAGTTGGCACCGAGGCCACTTCAACAATCGGCTCGGGGCTGGAATTCGTTCCACCAAGGCCACTTCAACAATCGGCTCGGGGCTGGAGTTCGTTCCGTCCGCTGAGGCCTCTTCATCGACTCGGGGCTGGATCTCGTTCCGCTGAGGCTACTATACTATTCGACTCAGGGGTCGGGTTACGTCCCACCGAGTCGTGCTTATTGGCCTGGGGATGGAACATTCCCCCAGAACCAAATGTCTCTTTAGCTCGGGGTCCTCAGAATATTCAGGGACATACTCGATGTATAAGATCCGTGAGAAGCATAACACGGGGAAGGATGATACCCCCGTGGCAATTGTTTGCTCCAGTGTTACCGAACATAAGGAGGAATATGCCCTTAATGTTTCGAAACACTCTCTGATCCTCACTTACCCGATGTAATGGATCCGTGAGAAAGCATAGCACGGGGAGGGATGATGCCCCCGTGACGATTGCTAGCCCCAGTGATGTCGGACCTAAGGAGGAATGTGCCCTTAGTATCCCGGACACTCTTTGATCCATTCATCATTTGGATCCAAGAGAGGCGCAACACGGGGATGCATTGTGCCCCTGTAGCGTGTGCCTGCTCCAGCGTGGTAAGGAGGAGCCCTCGCACAATACACAGGCTCCACAGTGACCCGACGTATAGAGGATGTGCCCTTACCATTTTAAACGCTCTTTGATCCAAATCCTAGTTCCCCGGGACTCTGAATTGAAAGATTCAGGATTATGTTTTGGAGACCTCGGACGGGACGCTGTTTTGAGGTATCCGTGCTGTTGTTTACACTATTTTGATTTTATTTTCCAAAGTTTTGTTTTTGTTTTTCGCTGGTCTGGCAAGGGGACGCCCGTGCCAGATTCGGTAGGGCTTCAAAAGGTTGATTCACTTCACTTCTGAATAAGTCCCAAGGATTAATCGGCTCGGGGCTGGATTCGTTCCACCGAGGCCACTTGGTTAATCAGCTCGGGGCTGGATTCGTTCCGCTGAGGCCACTTGTTTCTTTCCGGCTCGGGTCTGCTCTTGTACCGCCGAGACCGATGTTTCTTTCCGGCTCGGGTCTGCTCTTGTACCACCGAGATCGATGTTTGTTTCAGCTCGGGGTCGGGTTACGTCCCACCGAGTCGGCTTCTTTGGACTGGGGAGGTGACATTCCCCCAGAGCCAAGTCTTTATTCAGCTCAGGGTCGGGTTACGTCCCACCGAGTCGGCTTCTTTGGGCTGGGGATGTAATATTCCCTCAGAGCCAAGTCTTTCTTCAGCTCGGGGTCGGGATACGTCCCACCGAGAGACTTATCATCGGCATGGGATTGGAGCATCTCCCCCATGGTCGACCCTCTATTGGTCTAGGGAGGTGACATTCCCCTAGAGCCAAATGTTCTTCTCAGCTCGGGGTCGGGTTACGTCCCACTGAGTCGATCGTCATCAGCATAAGGGCAAAGCATTTTCTCCACGGGTAGATATCGGGATCCTCGTTGACTGAGCACATGAAGGTGGCAGGAAGGACCAGATTTGCAGCCAAGGCATTTTTCTCTGCGGTTCCTGGAGTGACCACCGACAGATTCATCGGCACACCATCTTTTTTTATAGTTCCCAGTATAAACTCGCAAACTCGTTGTTACCGAGAACTAGGGGACAGATGTTGATGGTGTTTTCAGGACCTATGTTATTTAAGGAGTACGGCAGGGGTCAAAAGGGTAATTCCCTTCTCGGTCGAAATCATTAATGTCGACCCGAGCACATGAGTGTTATAAAGCCAACAGGTAGAGACCGAACACTTGATGATAGGTGACCGACCACTTTGGTTCGAATGACCGAGCATTATCAGATCGGTAGCAGCATTCTCAGTTTAAAAGACCATCATGACCGACCTCATAAAGACCGACCAGATAGCGAGATATGCTCCAGAGATAAGTTATCTTATTCTTATGGGGTAAGGAGATAAGTTATCATATTCTTATGGGGTAATGAGATAAGTTATTGATGAGTGGTATTTATATCACTATTTCCCACTCATTTAACCAAATATTTTGTATAGTTTCTTGAGTTTTGTGAACGTTTTGATGTGTTTTGTGTTATTTTGTAGATAAATAAAGTTTCAGGACATTCTGGAGGTGATTTGGGCCAAAACAGTGAAAATTGGACGAAAAGGGCATTTTTGTAAATTCCCGCGTCGCGACGTCTAACATGCGCCGAACAGTGCTAACGTGCGCTAGGTCCACAAATCAGAATCTGAGAAAAGTTTGACTTTGCTAAAATGCGCCGTGCCACGTGTCACCATCACAGCCGATGTGCTAACATGCGCCGTGCCACGTGTCAGCTTCCTACGGTGCCGACAGTCATCATCGCCACGTGTGACACGTGGCATCCTACGTGTCTCCATGTCATCAGCCACGTCAGGAAGTCAACAAGTCAACATTGCCACGTGTCGTGCCACATCATCATCAGCCAATCAGGAAGTGCCACGTGTCGCAATCCTACGGTGCCGACAGTCTCTTTCCCACTGGTCGCCACGTCATCGCCACGTCAGCATCAATCATTGAGTATCTAATCCTTATCTGACACGTGGCGGATAAGAATCTCATCGACCAATCAAAATCCGCCACGTGTCACAATAATTGAAGCCCAACCACTCTGCCACGTGTCACCTAATCAGCTTATCCAGAATCTTCAAACAGACGAACCAGAGCTTGCCACGTCGACAAAATCTGGCGTAGCGACACCAGAGGCCTTGGCGTCGCGACGCTGGAAGCCTACCGAGGCCTATAAATTGAGCTCGAGATTTCAGAATTCATTGTACCACTCTCTCTCTTATATTCTATCTAAAGAGAGAGTTTTTCTCTCTACTTTCTTTTAATTTTTAGTTTTTTTTTTAGTTTTGTAATTAATTTTAATTACGTTTTATAAAATAGTAATTTAATTTTTACTTTTTACTTTTTACAGTTATTACTATTTACCATGATGAGGTAACTTCCCCAGTTAGGGTGAAAGGTAATTCTTTTACTGTTACTATTTAGATTAATCTCCCTTAAAAATAATATATTCACTATTTAAAATATTGACTTAAAAAGGATACCGCCAGATTGGTCGGTTGGTAATTAATTTTAATCTGGTTTAAACCTGACTAATAAAGGATACCGCCAGATTGGTCGGTTGGTAATTTAATTTTGGTTCCGCCTTTATGGCTGGTTGGAATTAATTTGACTTAATCAGGTTACCGCCTTTATGGCTGGTTAGAAAAAGAATCACAAGTTTATATATTATTTTATGGGAGATATCTAAATTAGTAGTAGTGTAGGCATTGCATTTTTGCATATCAGCCCAATGATGAGCCTCGAATGGAGGCACTACTTTTTAGTTGCGGAAGTTGCGGAAAGCGGTCGTCGGAAGGGAAGGGTCAAGAATTGACATTTTTATTGGATTTGGTTCGCTTGTTCGAGCTTCGAGTTCGCTCGTTCGGTCTCAATTTTAATTTATCCTCGGCCCGGTTCACCAATACCCCACGTCGAAACCCCATATCACATACCAACCACAAAGAAATAAAAATCCAAAATAAGCCCATAGCCAAGCCCATGCATCTCACGTCTTTCACCAAATAATGAACAACAAACCCATTCCTACACCCATCCATTCCCATGCAACCACCCTCCATAATCTCACCTAACCCTCACGCCCATGCCCTCCTCCATACACATCTCCATTATTCACGCACAACTGCCCAGGCCCCTAGCTTCATCAACAAAAATCAGCCACTACAGCCCTTCTCGGCTACTATACGTGAGACCCCATCGGCTTTCTCTATCTTCTTCACAAAATCATAGAACCCTTCATCCAGTCTTAAAAGAGCCACATCCCCAACTTCAGCCCTCTCACATTTCACTGCCGAACCCAACCTTCAGCCATGTAGCCACATGCATGTGTTAAATGCAACAGTGAAGCAGTCTCCATCTCTCCCATGATAAAAACGAACCAAACTGAACTTATCAGCCCTCACTTTGAACAACAGCTCACCGCCTTGATAAAACCGTAACAGCCCCCACCTTCAATGATGAACAGCTCACTGCCATATTCATCATAATTCACGCATCTTGGAGGCACCATTTGGACACGTTCACGCACCTTGGAAGCTACCCTCATCATGCAAACAACCCTCATGTACCCACTCAGCCCTCAACACACACCGATGAGCAGCCCCCTGACCTAGACCTCACGCTAAAGTCATGAAGCAGTCCCCTGGATCACGCACATGAACCCCTGAAATGCTCTATCCACTAGCCACACAAGAGAGGGCCACAGAATGCACACACCGCCATCATCAGCCCTCAATTTCCTTGATCTATCTCAACTCCCTCAATCCCATCACTGACTGCCATCATCAGCCCACACAGCTCACATAACACCGTATAAAGACCACTGCCAGCCCCTTATCAACAACACAGCCCTTCTCCATGCGCCACTCACAGAAGCCATCAACCCTTAATGCACACAGCAGCTCTCGGCATCACCATAAACACCATCAGCTCGCCACCCTAACCAAGAACCAAGCCTTAAAAGACAACCCACTGCCGAGAGGAGCAACTTGAACCAACTCTTGATCCTCTATAAACAAATGATCATCAACAGCCCCTGGACCAACTGAGCTTCACGTAAACCCTCCACAAACTGCACCATTCACCGCCGAGAACCAGCCACTGCACTGCTCACCAACCCCTCACTTCATTGCCAACCAGCACCTCCATACACTGCTGAGAAGAGCCCACTGCATCATCATCAACCGAGCCCATGCACATGAAGAACCGAGACCCTCACGTATAACCTACTGACCTTCACCAAACTGTCATCAACAAAGCACCCTCCACTGCCAAGAAAACCCCTGCACACTTCACGTGAAACTCACCTTAACAACCCTAGCTAGCCCCAACCTCTCGGCATCACAAGAACCCTAGCCACTGCCCTTAACGTGCATGCACACATAGCCCACGTGAAACACCCCCACATGCACGTCCATAAACAGCCCATGTCCCTTGTTATTTCGTGTAAACACATGCATGTTAAAACCCACGTAAATAACCGCTCGTGACTGCCCTCCAAACCCACGTAAAAATCAGCCCAAAACCGTGACCAAAATGATCCAAAATAACCAAGAGAGAGAATAAAAATAACGAGTGAAACAGCAGAAATAGCGGACCCGTTGAAAATGGAGAAAACAGTGAAAACAGTGAACCTGAGAAAATAGTGGAAACAACGAACTAGTGAAAACAGTGGAAACTATAACCCTTCCGGCACCGTGAAACGCACTCCCGGAATGCGACTAAAAAGGTAAGACCTGAGGGCACCCTTTTATTTATTATCCTTTTTTTTAGTTATTTTATTGTTTTATTTCGCATGATTATTGTGAATTGGTGCATGATGTGATTTCTGGGTGAACGGAATATGTGTTCTCTCTTGTGGTATTTCGGATGGAAACCCGGACGTAAATTCCGTAGCTGAATCCGAATGGACGGTATTGTGGTTTTGCACTCGGGATACAATGCCACGTATCACTTGAGAGACAAACGTATTTCATTTCATCCAAACCTTGTATTTGAGCATGTTATAGTCTTTAGGTTATTCGTTTATTATTTAAAGCATGGTTTAATTTAGTTTGTTATTTATTTGTTAAAGCATGTTTAGGTTGTTCCTTATTCATGTTATTAGTTTATGATGTGTTTGGATAATGATTTATACATGTTGATTTAATGGTTCAATATGCTCGTTGTGTTACATTGCATGGAGTTATTTGGATGAAAGCATGTTAGATTTAAGTACCATTGAGCATGATTATGTTAGACAGTTATGACCCATAGCGTCACTATTTTGTAAATGATATTGTATTATTGTACAAAATTAACTATGTAGTAATGAAATTGCCTTTTACCGTTTTGTAATTTATTTACTTTGATATAAATGGTAAGAGTCCCTATGATTAGTTCCGGATTGTGATGATATGAGACGGTATCAATCCATAAAGGTTTAATCATTAAATATCCCTAGTCGTAGTATTATCGAGATTGGACATCGATAATGCGGAATAGACTAGTACTGCACTTGTGCATGTTGTGAGGGCACAACGGCATAGTTCTCATATATTTAAGTATAGGATACTTATGCAAGTGCGGTAGGAGGTTGTGTTTTACCGATGGTATGGAAAACAACTTCGCTCTGGATAGACCCCGCGGAATCCCATTGTTAGTATGTCTGCGTGTCTATGGGAGTCCGCTTCAGGGTAGGTGCATATGATCTTAAACTGAGACTTGCATCGCTAGTACTTACGACAATCGGTAAACTTTATTTTTGGTGGTCCAGGGCTTTAACGGGTTCTGTGTACACCTCTTCTGGATTTATCGAGAATCGTAGTGTATTGGGTGTGATGTCAAGATGGAAGTATCACTTCAGACATATGGAGATGATGATCGCGAGGGATACAGAACTAGTACTCTATAATGGTTGCAACCATCGGGATAATATGACTAGGTCAGGATTATCCGATTCAAAGAGACTGGTTGCTTGATGTCCGATATGTGTATCGTACGGGGCAGACACATCTCCAGCCCCAGGCCTTACATGTGATCATCCGATTGGTTCGATATACACTACACTACGGTATACTACGCCTGTTATAGATCTTATATTCCAATAAGAATATTTCTGGAGAATTGGGTAGGCATGGCGTTTTGCTAGAGGCTAACCTTGTCTTGTAAATCGGTAAAAACGTAGTACTTGGTACGTACGTGTTCGGATAATCTGACGGCCGTATTTACTGCCAACATATCCAGAGATCTCTTGGGTCGCTTCCCGAAGATTCACCAATGACGTATGATTCAAACTCGATTAATCTTGGATTAATTACGGAGAGACTTTATCTTGGATAAGTACTATACAAAGAGAGAGAACGATTAATTTGGAATTAATCGTAAAAATATTATATTCGATATAATAATCGAAATTCGATTTCGACGCGAAATTAAAATTAGATTTTAATTCGGGCAAACGAGTTAATTTAGAATTAATTCGTTAGCGACGTAAATAATAATTTCGCTAGGCGTAATTATTTATTTAAATTTGATTTAATTAACGTCGCGACGAAAGTTCGGTATTTCGAAAATATCGAACCCGAACGCGTGAGTGCGCGTGGGCCCACTTTCATTTGGGTTGTGTGGGGCCCACATGACACATGTCATTTTATGCATTATTTAATTGTTAATACATTGCATGGTGATAGTGTACAATACACTCAATGGTTTTGCATGGAGTTTGAGTGTTTGACACTCTAAGCCATTGCATGATTTGTGTCATAAGTTTATTATTAATTTAATAAATATTATGGCATAAATATAAATTGATTTTTTGTAACAAAAAATCATTCAACTCTCCTCTCTCTCACATTGCCGAAACTACATGCAGTTTTGGGCTCTCCATTTCTTCATTTTTTGTGGCAAGATTTGAAGAAGTTGTGCATTCAAAATCACAACAAAGGCTAGCACCTTCAAGGGATCATACATAGGTGATATGGGAACTAATCCTTGAGCTTGGAAGGATCAAACTCAACTTGGAGTCCCTCTTTTCTTCTTGGCCGAGAGCTTCACTGCACAAGGGAGGAATTTCGCATCATCTTAGCATCCATTTTCAAGTATTGTGAGTATGATTCCGCCATACTTCAATTAATTAATTCATGTATTTATATATTTTGCTTGTTCTTGTTGATCTTGGGGCTTGGTTATTTTTTCCAACAGATTATTGAGTAGACTTGGTTAAATTATTGCACGAATCCGTTCATTACAAGTGGCATAAGTAAGGGACCATTCCGAACCCAACGGTTTGAGGTCTTCCCTTGCGAGGGGTGAGTGCGGCCTTAAATCATTTTCCCGGTTCACACCGGGTGGCGACTCCATTTTATTTCTCCGGTTTAGTCACCCGCGGGCTACTTCGTACACCCGACCGGGCCGCGAGCCCGGGACAGCATGCGTCGCCCATTTTCTGTTGTCTACAGTCTGGCGACTCCACTGGGGATAGAGAATCGGCCCCGAAATAATGTCTTGTAATGTTTGTGATTTGTGTTTTAATTAATCATGTCTACTGTGGGTTTAAGGAATTTAATCAAAGGCATTATTAAGGCTATGTGATAGTTTGGTGTCTTCCTTCACTCACTACCTTTCTATAAGGAAAAGTTGTGAAGACACCTAGATAATCATTCACCCGTAACTTATTGTGATAGACTAATTTGGAGGACTCGTTGTTTATTCCTGACACCAAGCGATAAGAGCCTAAGAGGCTAGGGTACTTAAGAGAGCCTCGCTCCACCCTCCCTCTGGGGAATCTACAACAGGAAATCCATTTGACAGTCATTCACACACCATAACTCGTTGGCACGTACCGTAAGGTATAAAAAGGGTGCGCTCACTTGGTCGCTCGAACCCTTGAGTGGGGAGTCCTAGTTATGAGCAAACCTTCGTCAGCGGGAGCCTTTGTGTACATTCTTTTAAACCTGGATGTGAACCCCAGTTGTATGACCCATAGAAATCATTTCTTTTATGCTTGTTTGGGACCATCGTTATTTGGATTCAATTGGACTTTTTGTCAAGAGATATGAACTGGTTGGGCCATTTAAACTGGAACGAGTTCGTGTCCTTTGATAATTGGGCCAAAAGCTTCTAAAATGCCGATGGGCCATTTTGTATTTGGGCATCTTATCATTTGAAGTTGTTTAGTTATGTTATCGCAAAAGTATGAACTTGTTGGGCCTTTTCAACTGGGACAAGTTTCCACCACGCAATGATGTGATTGAATGCTTTAAAATGATGATAGGCCAACTTATCTATGTATTTTCTGCATCACACGCATCTCACGCATTTCATGCATACACGCATCATGTTAACCCTTTTGTGTCTTAAAAGCCATCATAGATTCCCGTTGGGTTAGGAAAGCAGAGAGACTCGTCAAGAGACCGTCAGTCAACATGAGCAAGTTAGCAAACGAGAGATCCTGCCTGGATCAATTGGAGATTAAAGTAACTGAAATTATTGAGATGTTGCAAGTTCTGACTAATGTTGTGGCCAGTTTGACCGTACCCGGTATAGCTGATAACAGAAAGTTGTACAATCAGAATGGAAAGACCATCGGGGAATCCTCAGAAGAATCAAGCAGAAAAGACAGGATAGTCATTCAGAAATTGGGAAACAGGGCAGTGAGACTGTCAGATTTAAAAAGAGAATGAGTTCACCAAGTCGATCGATGTAAACAGATTGAAGCTGTATTTAGCCTGAGGGAGAGAAGATTGAGTAGTCACCAAGAGAATTGGCAGAAGACCTAACCCAACGGGATAGGAAATTCATCCATGCATACATGCATACACGTAACGTACTTGCAATTCTTGTGTTTGTCCTATGTTTGCAGGTTTTAAACAGAAAGGAAGAACTAGCAGGAGGAAACATATGGCGCCAAGGAGCACAATGAGGGTCTAACCCATCATGAACATGGAGGACCTATACACTTGCATACGTATACATTACATGCACACGTCTTTATTCTGTTGTTTTGTATCTGCAGGTTTTAAAGAAGAAAAAAGAAAAAGAAAGCGGCAAGGATCAAAAGGTGACACAAGCACTGAGGGTGACATTAAAGACACATTGACAGATGGATTTCGGTCATGTCTGGCTGAAGACGATGAATTTAGTGCTAACAGGGAGGCAACCCATACACTTTGTTGCAATTTCTATTTTCATGTTTTGTGTATACATGTCGTAGAATTTTTATTTTGTGTGTTATTTTGGTAGGTAAAAGCGAAGACATATCATTTTAAGACAGAGGGAATGGTGCTTGGAAATCACAAAGATGGGAGCTAATTCATTAGTGGTGGCAGAGTAAAAGAAGAATTCATGAGACGCATCCTAATGAACTTATGCCAAGCAAGAGGCGTATTGAGTACATAATTCCTTTGCTTTAATTATTGCTTTGATTTGCCTTCTTTTGTTATTTTCTGTTATTTTCGTGGATAGGATCCATAACTTTTGACCTTTTAGGACTTCTTTTGGTATTTTCTTTTATCTTCGTGGATAGAATCCACGACTTTTTGACCGTTCACGATTTCTTTTGTTGTTTTCGTAGACAGGATCCAGTGACCTTTTGACTTCTCGTGACCTCTTTTGTGGTTTAGCTAACCACCATTCGGTGAAAGGTATTAGTACAATTATTACTCATCCTTTTTTAAGTACTATAAATTCAGCTCGATATTTCTCTCCTCAACACATTCAAATATACATCCGAGTAAAAGAGAGAAAATGGAAGCCACTTCGAGAAGACGAGTTGAAACCATTTGTGTGTTTTGCGGTACCAGTGTGGGTACTAAACCGCAATACCTAGAGGCAACACAAGAATTGGGTCGAGTCATTGCTGAACGGAATATGCACTTAATATACGGTGGAGGCAATCTTGGACTGATGGGAATTGTTTCAAAGGCTGTACATGACGGAGGCAGTCCAGTTCTGGGAGTCATCCCAAAACCTTTGGCGGAGGCGAATCTGATAGGACCATCAAACGGAGAAGAATTGCTCGTGCCGGGAATGTAAGAGCGACTGGTGGAAATGATTAACCGTGCAGATGCCTTTATTGCTCTACCAGGAGGCTTGGGCACGTTGGAGGAAATGTTTATAGTGCTATCTTGGGCGAACCTAAACATACACCAGAAACCTCTTGGATTGTTTAACGTTGATGGATTTTATGATTTTCTCTATGTGTTTCTTGAAGACAACCGAAGAAATGGGTTCGTAACAAAACCTGTGAACGAACTCCTTTTCACAGCCAGAACTGCCCAGGATTTAATTGACCAAATCTTGGCCTTTGAACCGCATGTGGACCCTATCATTTCCGAGATCAAATGGTCCGAGGACGATCGTGGTAAAAAGCGTAAACTGAATCTGGATCTTAACCTCTAAGTCTTCTGTATTAGTATCTTGTTTATTTTGTGTTATTTAAATAATAAAAAATAAAAAAAATAAAAAATTTGAGTGAAAGAAGTCTTTGATAGTTGGACATATGTCCGATGATGACATTGAATGCTGTAGGGGGAAACCCTAGAAACGATAAGTGCGAGACACGCTCTCTTCCGGTATCCTGAATGGATTGATCTCAGTTAGACTCACGAGCACTTGATTACAGAATCCTAGCAGTAGAAGCCTGAGTAGTTATAGAGGTGACTAGTTGAAGAGATGATGTATTAGTGAATGACCGTTTGCCTGGGTGTCCACACTTGTTTACCGATGCTATGATATATGATATGGTTGGAAATAAAGAAAAAAAATCTCTGAGAAAAAAATTAAAAAGAAAAGAAAAAAATAGACCACTTATAACCGATAAGCGTGAAGCTACACATGGGCGATTATTAGGACCACCATGAGGAGAAATGCTACCTTAAAGGGTAGGTGTGTCAAAAAAGGAAAAGAGAAAAAAGAAAAAAAAAAAAAGAAAAAAAATCCGAAATTAAAAGAAAGAGACAAGAAAAAAGACGAAAACTGTTGGATAATATGACCCATAACGTCACTATTTGTACAGATCATTGTGTTGTTGTAGCAAATTAACTATGTAATAAGGAAATTGCCCTCTCATCATTTGTGATTAGATCACCATAGATATATAAATGAAGAGAGGTCCCTATGATTAGTTCCTGGATTGAGATGATATGAGACAGTATCAGTCCACGAAGGATTAATCATTAAATATCCCTAGCCATAGTATTATCGAGACTGGACATCGATAATGCGGAATATGCTAGTATTGCACTTGTGTGCGTTGTGAGGGCACAACGACATAGTTCTCATATATATAAGTATTGGATACTTATGCAAGTGCGATAGGAGGTCGTGTTTCACCGATGGTACGGGAAACAGCTTCGCTCTGGATAGACCCCTCGTAATCCCATTGGTATTATGACTATGTGTCTATGGGAGGCCGAAATCAAGGTAGGTGTGTATAGTCTTAACCTGAGACTTGCATCGCTAATACTTACGATAATCGATAAACTTTGGTTTTGGTGGTAGGGGACTTTAAACAGGTTCTGAGTACACCACTTCTGGGTTTATCAGAGAGTCGTAGAGTATTGGGTGTGATGTCAAGACGGAAGTGTCACTTCAGTCATATTGGAGTTGATGTCACGCAGGATACGGTACTAGTGCTCTTGAGTGTTGCGCAACCAATCGGATATTGTGACCAGGTCATGTATATCCGATTATAGAGACTATGTTACCAGACATCCGATATGTGCTTCGGACGGGGTAGACACTTATCCAGCCCCAGCCCTAGCACGTGATTATCCGATACTGGACCGATATACACAATACAATCGTATCTACGCTTGATAACAGATCTTAATATTCTAAATGGATATGTCCGGAGAATTGGGAAGACTTGGTGCTTTGCTAGGAGTCGACCTTGTCTCGTAAATCGTAGAATAGTAGTAGTAGAACGTAGTACTGAGAGAGATAACGATTAATTCGGAATTAATCGATAAATTAATATATTCGATATATTAAACGAAATTAGATTTCGACGCGGAATTAAAGTTAGATTTTAATTCGGGCGAACGAATTAATTTAGAATTAATTCGTTAGCGACGTGAATAGTGAATTCGCTAGGCGTAATCATTTAATTACGACGCGACGGAAAAATTGTTAATTTGGAATTAACGAACCCGAGCCCGAGTGTGATTGCGAGCGCATTCGTATTTCGAATTCGAGTGCGGCGACGCAAGTCACATCAAGCGTCAAATCATTCGTCACATCAAGCGTCAAATCAAATGTCACTTTGAGTGATGTGATTGATTGATGTGATTGATTGATTGAAAGACATGTCACTTTATTAAAGTTGATATGACTTAAAGTTGATGTGAATAGTTGATGCAAGTTGTTGGAAAGCATCTTTTGCTTTTGGCTCCAACTTTACTTGATTTTGAATTAAAGTAATTGGTAAATCATTTTGTATTTTTGGAAAATATAAAAAGGATAATTGATTTATACTTTTTGCAACCAATACACACAACTTCATCTCTCTCAAATTTCTCTCCTCTCTCACGCCCGAAACAGAAAAATAGGGACTGGTTTTTGAAGCTATTTTGGCGTGAATAAGGGAAGCAAGAGTTGGGTTTTTGTGGCAAAAACCGCAAGTGCTAGCACACTACGAGTCTTGCGAAGGTGGTAGGGAGGTTCGCCCATGAGCCGGGATCCGTCGGACGAAGCTCGGAGCTCCGTTTTCTCAGCTCAAATTCTGAAAATGGAGGAGTGAACTGCAACAGTTTGGCGTGAAGGGCAGTGGGCTTTTTGGCTTGATTCGTCTCCAAATCGACTCAACCGATCGATGTGAGTATTACGCTATCTTCGTCGATGTATTTACATTAATTTCATTGCTTGTTTGATCTTGGGACCTTAATAAAAACCAACAATGGCATCAGAGCTTAGGTTCAAGCATGAAATTGATAGGGCTTAAAATTTGGGTAAATGTGATTTAAGCATGATTTGAATAAATTGATTGTTTGAGTATGCTTATAACATGTTTAATTTCATTTTGGTTGGACTAATTTGACGAAAAATGATTTGGAATTATTTTCCCCAAAATGGACATCATGGCCGAATGTATATGTATTTTTGGGATCTTGGATTTTTTGATTTTAATTCATTTGATGAGTTAGAATCGATTAGGTTGACGTTAATTTGAATCGAATTGGATTAGATTTCGAATTGGACAAAAACCCCAAAATACTTGTGTTGGCCGAATGGTGCCTTTGCCCTAATGTCTTGGTGTTTTGGTTTTGTGACATTGGATGTGTATGAAATCAAATTGGATGGTGATTTGATGTCGATTGTAGGTTCGATTGGATCGAAACCAAATCGGATACAAAATCCCTCCTTGGCCGAGAGCTTTAAAGCATGTAATGGGTTTGATTTTTCATTTGTGTGTGTTGGACATATGATAATGAATTAAGTATGATTAATTGGACTAATTTAGTGTTTTAGAAATATTGATTTAGTCGTTAATCATGTAACGCACTTTAGGTAATTAAATTGCGTAATTGGATCAGTGTAATTTAATTATTTGGGCCTATTTTGAAATTGTGCTTCTAATGTTGTATTGGCCTATTGGGCTTGATTTTATCAAGTTGGATTTAGGCCAAATGGATGGATCCAATTGGGCCCAAAACCTTAACCATAAAGCCCAAATGCGACTAATGAACCTTTAAAGTTCAATTGGGCCTAATGGCCAAGATTGATTTATGGGCTTATGGGGTAAATCCCGGATTGGACTTTGGTTATCGGTTTGACCCGAGTTGACCAAAAGTCCACGCCTTAAGAAATCAATTAAAAGCCCATTGGACTTTAATTGAATTGACGTTGGACGTTAATCGGTCTTTGAGACGCGTTACGATTAAATTTGGAATTTAAATCGTAAAAGGTTTATTAAATAAAGTGTAATGTTTAATTTTGAATTGAATAGTGAATTAGTATTAAATACATGTTAAATTTGATTTAATGATGTAGTTTAATTTAATTCATGAATTCGTACTTTGAGTACTTGTTCGCAAAAACGAGTTTGACTCGAACAAAATCAAATCGTTGTTTGAACATTGGATGATCACTTAATTATCAGACTAATTAATTTGATTAGATTGATTGATAACATGCTTATGTGTGTGAATACGTGGTTGTGTTGAATGAATAATGTATATCGGATGGATATTAGATGGGTGGGCAATTTTAGAAATTGTTGTAATAAATTCGATTTATTAAATTGGACCTGCGTGTCCAGCCTTATCCCCTATTTCTCTTGTATTCTCTTCTCACCTATTCCCCTCTATGTATATGAGGTTTCTTTAGAAGTGTAGTGTAACAGGTAGAAGTAATACTAGTGTTAGCTTGAGTGAGAAAGGGAGAGATTTGATCTAGGATCAATGTGTAAAGTATCCATCCGCATATTCATTATTATTTATTTTCATACTCGCTTTATTATGTATTTAGAATGCATGTTTAAGGGTGTATGATGATGAGACCTTAACAAAGATAATTAAATTGGTAGCCAATTTGCACGCGAAAAACCCTCGTTCTATATTAAGCGATTATCCTTCCATTGAATGATTCTTGTTCAAGATCCGATTGGCATTGGTTTGTTGGCCAAAGTCAAGACCTTGTCAATTATGGATGTATTTGAATCATGAGGGTTTTGTTCCACATCGGTGTCTTGTCCAAGTTGTGATTTGTTGGCCAAAGTCAAGATCGCTTCTTGTCCAACGACATTGATTACGAAACTTCCTTGTCAATGGGTCCCGCTTAACTGGAATCATTAGGTTTGTTGTGCCAAAGCCAAGGCCTAGATGATTCGGAGGATAAGGTTAGGAAAATGTATTAGATACATTGGCATAAGTAATATGTTTGGGACTTGGATGTCCACATAACCGGATCTAGGAATTGGATTGGATCCAATTGATCTGTGAGATCTACCTAGTTAAATAACATACAGCTTGTTGGCAAAGTCAAGGTTGTATGTTATTTAATAGGATCCTAGCCCACTAGGAAACACGGTTTCCCGAGTACTCGACAGAGGGTTAGAGGCTCGACGAAAAATAGTGGGAGGCAAGTATTGAATTTGCAACATTCGTTCAATGCTCGCTAAACACGCTCATTTATATTTTACTCGTCACATTAATCAAAAGTATTAGTTGGACTAATTTTTATGTTTTTTAATTATATATATAGTTGGACTATATACAAACTCATTCAATTATAGTTGATTTTATAATTGGATTATAGTAATCAATATAATTGAATTAAAATGATAGTTGATTTTATAATTGGATTATAGTAATCAATATTAAAATTATAGTTGATTAAATAATTGGATTATTGTAATCATTATAATAAATAGTACCTTATTAAAATTGATTAAATAGTTGGACTATTGAAATCATGAAAGAATTGAAAGGTTGAATATTTAAAATATATAATCCTTGGGTTAAATGTTTTAAATGATTTAATTTTCAATTGGGAATTAATAATAGGTTAATTTATTTGATAAAATAACTTATTATGACTAAGCCCAAAATTAAGCAAATAGTAGAGCATAAAATCTTTGGAAGATTTATGTGATGATGACTTTAGTGCTTAATTAATATACTTATAATAAATCTATCTTTAGATTTAAAAGTATTAAAATTGTAATTAATAATTCTTGGAGAATTAATTGACTATTCTAGTGGAGAAAAGTCAAAGTTTGCAATTGGGCATGTAGCACAAGGTGCATATCGTTTCGATATTCCGAAACCCAGGCTTGGCCAAAGGTTGTGAAATATTGAAAAGTATAATTGACATATCCCGAAGCGACTACCATTGGATATGGAAGACACGAAGGAATTAAAGAAAGGGCGAGGCTCTAACTTTAAAAATATTTGTCAAAGTTATGTTCACTACTAGTATTGAAATTGGATTTTAAATACTTAGTGTGGTACATAAAATATGTGTATTGATGTTCAGAATCCGCTATGAGTTGGATACTGACTTTAAATCGAGATTTCTCTGCAAATCGGAAACTGGACGAAAGTCGCTGTTTCGACCGTGGATACCTAAGTTTAGGAACTACCCTTTGGGTATGTACTTAAATTAGGAACTGTTATAATGTAACTAGTTTGACTAGAGACATTATCTCTATATCAGTGTTTAATCCATTGCGGATAAACCTTTATATTATAGAACACTAAGTATTTTATTATATAAAGATGATACTGAGATAAAATACATTAGATGTAAATAACAGAATTTATATTTTGAATTAAAGAAAAATCTCAAACATATAAAATGACAAATAATAGCTCAAATTGATTTGATCAATAGAGACTTATTTGTGGCATTGTTGTCTAGGACACAATTAAAGAAGACTCGTATATCCACACTTTTGAAGAGTGGGTACTAGGACTGATTTGACTATTCAAATAAGGTCTGCGAATATAGTTTATTAGTTAAAGTACCTAAAATACTATTTACTTTTAATAGTAAAAGTGCCACCGATCTGTTAGCCCTATTCATGGTGAAGTATGTGGGCCCATATCTAGCTGGGCTAGATGTGAACATGAATATTTCGTGACCTTAACAGATGTAGCATCACGTTATGGTTGTGTTTCTTTTGAAGAATACAAATCGGAAACTTTAGAGTTTCGACACGAAGTAGACAAACGATCGGCTATAGTATTATGCCGCCACGGTAAGACCGTATTGGAAAATACTTAAGCAGTAAGTTTAATATTTACATGAAAGAGTACGGTGTTCTTTCATATGAGGACTCCTCCCGAGACACGTCAGTTAGACGGTGTGTCCAAACTAAAACCGAATTTTGTTGGACGCGATAAGGTTTATCACGAGTCGCTTTGAGCTATTGTTTCCTTCAATAGGATATGTATTAACAGTGCAAAACTTATTTAGAATAAGGTTCCATGAAAATCTGTTTGACAGATGTCATATAGGATATGAACAAGGAAGAAACGGGATTTCTCATTCCTGATAATTTGGGTATGCCAGGCATGGCGTTTGGATGATACCAAACTAAAAGACCCAAATTGGATAAGTGCCCATATAGTTTTTGGTGGAAATAATTACCAAGCCCCAGATCAACAAGAACAAGCAAAATACATAAATACATGAATGAATTAATTGAAGCATGGCGGAATCATACTCACAATACTTGAAAATGGATGCTAAGATGATGCGAAATTCCTCCCTTGTGCAGTGAAGCTCTCGGCCAAGAAGAAAAGAGGGACTCCAAGTCGAATTTGATCCTTCCAAGCTCAAGGATTAGTTTCCCATATCACCTGTATGATCCCTTGAAGGTGCTAGCCTTGTTGTGTGATTTTGAAT